>ML736300.1:0-78232 GCA_009193595.1 Aspergillus bertholletiae
CTACAATAGGAAATGATAGACTTTTAATGGTGCAGGAAGGTGAAAATCGTGTTCAGCAGCTTGATATACAACTTAATAAGCAGTCTGAGGAACCTACACCTGTGCCTAGACGACGAGCTCCTCAACGCTGCAGTGGCTGTGGGATAGTTGGGCATACTATTCGGAATTGCCCTAGTAAATAGCTATTTCCTCATGTATTTAATAATTCAATTTAATGGCGTTGGCGGTTAAAAAGCTTCAAATACTGATAGATAGTCTGAAAACCTGCCGGTTCGGTGGTAGTGCCGGCTCGGTAGTTGATTACGTTACTGGGGGGAGAGAGAATGGACGGGCGACGCACGGCCGACGGGCGGGAGCACGCACCGGGTGGTGGGGGCCGGGGTCAGGGGGCCCAGGGACCAATAGCGGGAGGAGTAAATGCAGCACGGGCGGGCGGACCACGCACTAGGGTACAAAGAATGTGGCATGCATCAACACCGTGTCATGCATCTCAATCACACCGCTACATTCTTTTCCTTCGTTTTCCCACCCACAAGAAGGATCTAAGCACCGTCCATCATCCGCCGTAAAGTATGCTCGATCAAGATTTAACATACCTACCCACCCAATCCTACAATACGCCTGCTCAAAGCAACAGTCAATATGACTCAATTAACATCATTTCATCTGAAGAGCTATCTGTCTGCTGGCCCAGAGCCGCTCCGTAAACCGGCTCCCAACGCCCCGCATATCCTTGTCATCGGTGCCGGAGTCACTGGTCTAACGAATGCCTGGTATCTTCTCGATGCTGGCTATCAAGTAACCGTTGTATCGAAGGAATGGGCCAGCTATGGACGCACCCAGCGTCTCACATCCCAGGTTGCCGGCGCATTATGGGAGCTTCCGCCCACGCAATGTGGCGGAGTAAGACTTACTGACCAAGAGCTTAGCGAAGCGGATCTGAAGACGGCGCAGAGATGGGCACTGGAGAGCTATGCCATCTACGAGAAGCTGGCGGCGAATGCGGAGCTCGCTAGAGCGTTTGGGGTGCGGATGCCATTGTGTGCTTCGTTCCACACGTATCATGTCAAGGATGACGAACCTACGCATGCCAAGATGGAGGTTGCGCGGAAGCTGGCCCCAGGGCAGTTTCATTGGGGGATGGAGCTGGCGGATAAGTACGGAGTTGATGTTAGTTCGAATGGGGGAATGAAGGATGCGTATGAGCATCCTGCACCGGTGATTGATACAGATGTCGCGATGGCTTTCTTGATACGGCTGGTTAGGAGTAAAGGGGCAAGGATGCACACTGATAGCATTGTGGGGGATCTGCGTGACCAGGAGTCGCACCTGTTGAGAATATATTGTGCCGATGCGATTGTGAATGCGACTGGACTTGGTGCTCAAGTGACTGCCTCCGACAAGGGGGTCCATTCATTACGAGGAGGCATCTTGCGAGTCATCAACGATGGATCGAATTTTCCGAAAATTGAGAGTTCTATTATCGTTGCGGCGGATGAGGACGCAGATGGAAAATACATAGACATTGCATTCATCGTGCCGCGAAGTGATAATATATTGGTTCTTGGGTCCATCGAGCAAGCCCATGAGATGAATCTCGATCTTACGCCTGACTCGCCTGTGATCAAGACGATGCGTAAGCGATGTGAGGACCTGGTGCCTGCTCTGAAGAATGCGCGACTGGATCCTCAATATCCATTCGCACAGGCACTGCGACCTTATCGAAACTCAAAGATTCGGGTCGAACGTGAAGGAAGAAAGACTCTAGGTGGACAAGACAGTCGAATCATTCATTGTTATGGACACGGTGGGGCAGGATGGTCACTCGCATTTGGGACCAGCAAGGCGTGTATGGAGGTGGTGGAGGGTATAGTGAGGAAGTATTCTTCTCATCTTTAGTCTATTATCCTGGGATGGAAATACCCACGATATTAGTATATTGGTACTTGAGCTAAAAGAAACTATGAAATTTACAATAGTAATAGCTGTGCAAGATAATTTCCTGGCTTACAAGATAGACACTTCAATGTTGAGCCTGTTAGGTATTTGATAGCTCTTTGGATACTGCTAGGGTTATACCATGAAGGGATTGGTATTATAGTAATCCAGTAAACTATAGTAAACCTTCGATAAAGCGAGTATTACTATAACGAAGTAGAGTGGTCCACCAGCTATAGCCAACAGTTGCCAACAATTGCCAACCACTGGTCTTAAATGTCTTGTTATTCCCTCTGAAAAATTTTTTTTTTATTATTGATGTGTGTAGCTTTAATCTATCTAGCATTCTGCTCTATACTGAATGTTTCCATTAATAGGCTTAGATTTAAACGGTATTATGGCTTCAGTACATATCTATATATATAGTATACTTAGCCAGGCTTCTTAGCTTGAAGATTACATGTAACACAGCCTTGTATCCCCCCCTCCCCCCCCCCTCAACCACTAAAACACTCTTCAGCTCGTTAAAGAGATGATTCGAGATACACTGACCTCGTGTTCTCTGTCCATGTCGCTAAAGCGTGGCCTTCCGTATCCCATCCCCACAAAAGCTTCTGGGATTCTGCATTAGCCCATTTGTCTGGGTTGGCTGCACTAGTTATGCTCGCAAGGAACTGTTCATCGCAAGCCTCTTGTTCGGGACCATCGGGAAGATACAAAATGGTACGGTTGGTCATTCCCCATTGCTGGATCCCCTCGGCACGTGGTTTACGGGACATCTCATAGACGCGAAGAGCCTCCTGAATGGCATGCCGAGATAGTATAACAGATAGAAGAATAGCTAAGGCGGCCGTATTCTCAGCAGCTTGGGCGGCACCTTGCGCAACATATGGTCTGGCTCTATGTCAGCTTTCACATCCTCACAGAACAATTTCACAGAAGGGACCAGTGCTCCAGGACCTACAGTATCAGATGACAGGCATCCCTAAGCAGCGCGACACGGCCTTTTGTCCACGAATCTAGGCTTGGGTAACTGCACAGCTTCCACTCTAGGACCTCATCTTCTTTGACGAGATTGAGGAGCTTTTACACTGTTATGTCCCAGCCATAATATTAACGTAACATACTCTACTTGGACGCTGTGGTAGTCCGGATAAAGTAAGACAATATTGAACAGCTCATGGTTGCGCACGGGATACGCGATAATATACCGATGTGGCCCAACCCATCGAGTAGCGATGGGATTATCGAGCAAGGCTTTCAACTCCGGGTCCTTCTCCTTCATCTCTCGTGACAACAAGATGCGATACGCTGCATCCCCCGTCGGAATGGGCTGCATTGCCGACGACCCCAGGATCTCCCCGCGGAGCACCGATTTAATCCCGTCGGCTGCCACCACCACATCACCCGTTACCACCGTGTTATCAATAAGCGTGATGGTAGCTGGCTGGTAGGATTTGATGCCTGTGATACGGGAGTTTACCCTCAGCTGAATATTCTCCAGTACCAGAGCCTTAGTGATAAGCGCGTTATACAAATCGGCACGATGCACCACAATCTGGTACCCGTAAGCCTTATTAACAGGCATTGTGCTTATAACGCTACCATCCTTCCAGCGGTGAATAGTGATACTTTCGAGTGCGATGTTCTTGGCATGGACCATGGAGGAAACTCCCCATCCTAGCGCAAACCGCCCCAGCCAAGAGGGGGAAAGTTTAGCCTCATAATGTACTCAAGATACCTGCACGAAATGGACTTACGATAGAAAAGGCGTAGCATATTAGGCGATGCTTGAATTCCGGCACCAACCTCCATCAACTAGAAGGGGCCCATGATGTTGGTGATTAGTTCTACTACCAACATTTTCTGATCACATAATCTGCTGCAGTGAGGGATACGTAGACTTCCGTATAACCCAACTTGGGTCGAAGGTCTCGACCCAAAACCCAGCGGTCACAAATATATAGCCCAGATTTTTACATAAAAATATATAATATGCCAAGACCTTCCTAATTAGGACTGATTATACACATTTATGCATGAAGTTGCGTTGAAAATAGGTTATTGGGTTCTTGGCAATGCCAACATTGGGTGGAAAGTTGGGTTTTGCGGAAGTCTAGGGATACGCACTTCTGGGGCCGATTCCAGGATAGTAACATGGCGACCGCGCAAGCCTAAGGCCAGTGCTGCTGCCATACCACCAATCCCTAGATTTTATACCAGAAGATATTAAGCTATGAGGCTTGAAGAGACGCACCGGCTCTGGGCTTTGTGTAACATGTTAGTCAACGCAAGAACCAGAATCAAGGAAACAGATGGTATCTTATGTTGACGCTGCCTAATTAGGCCTAGCGCTGTGTTTCTTCCTAAGCGATATCTTCTTCACACAGTCATGTTGATAGATTCAAGGAGCAAGGATCTAATCAAGGAATTCAACCAACTTCCTATACCTTCCAACATCTTACCTAATAATGACAACTTCAAGAGTTATTTTCGCTTGTGGTACAATCATGGCGGTAATCGAAGAGGTGAATAATAATAATAATAGAAGCTGTTAAGACAGACCCGGCAGATTGGAGGAAGAATTGATGCAGAGCAAAAGACTATCTACATTTTTCGAATTCAAGCATGCGGACAGGAATCTTATATACTAATACTGATATTCATAGTTGATACTGCAGAATTCCTTCCTATTAGCCTTCCCCTCCTATTTATTTAATTTTTTTTTTTCCTTTTTGGCTCCTTCCCCCCTCAATTTTGATCTTGTCGGCAATATCTCACCCCCAGAGCTGTAGTTGGTAATAGTCACAAAGGATGTCTAGCGTCGACTAGGGCGAGATAGCTAAATCTATCAAGATGGTCTCCTCTCATTCATGGTTATAATCAATATCGACAATGGAATATGGGTATGGTTTGCAATCTTTGCGGACAAGGGGTTTATCGTAGGTTCGGAACCAGTCAACTGCCGAAAGATCCATTTCGTCCGACTTTATTGGACGGTTAAAGCGAGGTAGGAACGGCTCGCGGACGGGCTAGAAAGGAACGGCCCCACCAGCTAAAGCCTAATTAGTATAGCTAGCAGCTGAAACTATGAGCCAGTCTAAATACCCACTATAGTATAGTTGTATATGCAGTTATATACTAGCAAGTTATCTTTTCTGGATATCTGATTGGATCTACTTCCATTCCTCCAGAATCACCAATATGAGGCTAATGGAAGCATGCAAATCTAGACAGTGGTGCTGAACAGCCGCCAAGTCTCTCTTCTTTGTAGGACCTCTACTCTCGGCAAATACTCAAGGCCAAGGGATCATATTTGCCGCAATATCAACCGTGAGTCTTGAGGTCTCCAGTTCAGCTGCTAGCTAACGAGATGGACTATTCCTAGTCCAACAGCAAATGCATATTATCTAGAACCACTAGGATGATGGTTGCATCCTAGTCGTGTCATCCTAATCTTTCCAAGCGATCGGAACGAAAGGACGGACCTACTGACTTCAGTGAAACCGTAAAGTATTTAAGCTGTCTCATCGGAAGGATGTAGTCAATGGCAGAGAGAAGACACACAGATTCCTACGAGCGTTCTCAGATATCTGAGTTTGCCCTTCTGTTCTCGCAATGCCTCCTCTGATCCTATACCATGTCTCTGCCGGGAGCAATCCTGTTGTCAAGTGGGTTATTGCTTTGCCTTCTCCCACCACCCTCCTTGTGGTTTCCGGACGTGCATTAACATCTCACCTGCTAGGTTCGGAGGTGCCCCTGTTACTGAATTTCTGGAACTCCCGCCGGGTCGGTGCTTCTGCTTCCGTCAAAAGTACGCCCTGAAGCCTCCCATGGACGAAGGGGACCCGGACTATGAGTGTATCAATGCGGCGCTTAATCACCCTTCTGGCCCTCCTGTCTACTTTCACCCCTTCCAAGACGAGTATTTCCGAGTCGAACAAGGACGTATGTGCCTTAAAGTCAATGGTCAGACTCGCATCCTGACGCCCGAAGATGGGGAGGTCCAGGGCCGAGCCGGGTCAATCCACCGGTTCTACATCGCCCCCGACAGCACCGAAGACATGGTGATTATCCTCAGTGCCTCCGATACCGGTCTTGACTATCAACTCGATCGAGTGTTCTTCGAGAATTAGTATAGCTTGTGGTATGATTACCTGGTGCACGAGGGCAAGATGGATTTTATCCAATTACTCTGTGTATGTTCTCTTTTTCTTTTTCTTTTTCTTTTTGGGTTTTCTTGAGACCCAATCATCACACCGCCACCAACTGCTACACCTTCCTCAAACCAACAGAGAATTAACGGGTCTACGTGAATAGAAATATGACGTAGGGGATGCATATCTCTTGGCCCCAGCCTGGTTACCGAATTGGTTGCGGAAGAAGATTGGGTACTGGGGTGGAATCATTGTGGGGCGTTGGATTGGGGGCCTACTGGGCTACCGACCGTTCTTCAAGGAATATACCACGGACTGGGAGTACGCTGTGAAGAAGATGGAGTCTTCTTTCTTCACACGACGGCTGGTTGGGCGCAGCTGGAGGACAGTGCGCGTGCGTGGGGGGATGGAGGGGGCACAGATCGATTCGTCAAACGTCACAACAAGCTATTGGACTAGCATGTGGTCATTATGTAATATTAAAATGAGGAATGTTAAGTGTTAAAATGGTCATCGTTCGAGCCAATGCTCCCAATAACCGATGAAACGTAGTATGCTAGTCGGCCAGTAAGCTAGGTACCCGCTCAGCGGTCCCGCAAACCCCGGGTATGCTGTACGATTCTATAACATTCCCTCCGTATGTTGAATTTCCAAAGGCGATGTTCCCATTCTATACTATACAAAATTTGATCGATCCTTGTGTTGATGAAGGATCGCAAGCACCAATTCGAATGAATTGAGATTGGTAAATTGGGGTGGAAACCTGAAATCAAGTGGGGACAACCTAATACATGTTGATATTACTCGCAGGGGCCACATTGCTGAACATAGGTGAATATATATACATATATATTGATATCCACCGGCTAAAAGAAATCCCTAATATGAACTAAGTTAAAAGGGGTAACTGAATGAACCATGATCGCCGGCGCATCTCATGTAACTCATGCGTAAGCAGGACTGAAGACGCTACCATGCGGGTTTGTCCGAATCTATACCCAACGGGGAAGTACTTCGCCTGCAGCTTTGACTACGAGAGGTAGTTCGTTAGTTAATAGGCCTCGCCAAAACATTAGGGTCCACTCACGGGGTTAAGCCGACCCGTTTTTTCACGGGAATTCTGGTCCTCTAGTCTAAACCCGCGGGTTGGTTATGGGTTCAGATCTCGAATCCATAGGTTCTTGGCGGGTACCTGCGGCGGATCTAGAAGCGGAAGGACCCGACAACCAGTAGCAGTCAGTCATGCTTCCAGCTAATATGATTGGCTAGCTGTTCCACATTTTCCTATTGGTCAGGAATCCACGCTGGGTAAGAGTCAGGTGATTGAGTTTTAACCTACTTTGTACAAGAGTACTCCGCCTCAGGGCTTTAGTACTCACGGTATCTCACTACTGCCACCACCTCCATATGAACCGGCCTGGACTTCAGAATTAAGATCCTTCGTGCCGTCCTCTGGGTCTAGCTATCACCGCTGATACCCCACCTACTTGTAATGCTTTACAATTTCGTTTCTATACGGTCCACTGGCTAAGCGGAGAAAAGTGTGTCGGGCATGCGACTTCTGCCGCCAGCACCGGGTCCGCTGCGATGGCAGATTACCCTGTGGCCAGTGTCTTACCAACAAGGTGCAATGTAACAAGCCTTCTCAGCATTCATATTCACATCAATATCCGAGTCCATATCCACTCCCCTCTCCTGGAAATTGGGAGTTGCAGCGTCAACCCCGTCCAGTTTCCCACACGCCTAGGCTGCACCTCCCTCCGCCCCAAATCAGGCTGTCCCGAGCCAGCAGGTGAGGCCCCAATTAAGTCCACCGCAGACTTCATCCGTACATTATGCTGCCGCCGCTCCTCTTTCACAGCACTTGGACTCATTCGCCAGCTTTATCTCTCAAGTGAATAGTTTCTGCACTGTGGTGTCGCAAATGTCAACCCATCCATTTCCTCAACCCGTTGACTCAGCCCCTGCAGATGTTCTGTGTTCGTTACTAGACCTGCTGAGAAGAGTAGAGCCACTTCTTTCACAGCTGACTCCGGACAGCCTAAATGAGCTTCAGACAGCCTTGTTTAATATTTTCTGGACTCGATATCATTTCCTGATGCCAATTGTCAGTTCGGAGGACCTAGCAGGCAAGTTTGATGGACGGTCCGAGCCGTTGCGACAGGCTCTGATGGCCTACTGTTTGCAATCGATCTATCATGCGGGGCTTCATAGCCGCTTGCTGAGCATTCAGAAGGGCATGGTGTCATTAGACCATGGTGAGAATCCTTCTCAAAGCCCTCTGGTAGCTAAATTGTTTGTTACCCTATTCTAACTAGCGCTGGCTATAAACAATGTCTATCGCTTTTACGCAGAGCCGACCTTGGCAGATGTGCAGCGGCATCTCTTCATGGCTGCCTTCCTACTGAACTCAGGTGAACATCAGGCGGCATATAATATCATTGGTATAGCCATGCGGCTCACACAGTCCCTCGACCTACAGCGTCTCCCGAGAACACATCTACCGCCACAAGAGGCGGAAATACGCCAGCGAATCTGGTGGAAGTTGGCCCATCTCGATTTTCATTGTTCCCGGCTGCTGGGAAACCGATGGCTATCTCCTTGAATGACAAGACAATCACCATGCCGCAACCTACACCTGAGTCTTCCGTGGCCACCCCGGACCTCAGTTTCTACTCAGCGTCGATCTCACTGACCGTGGTGGTAAGGCAAGTAGCCGAGTCCCTGGAGAATCACTTGCATGCTGTATCAGGGACAGTCGACTCGGTCACCAAGATCGAGCGCTATGCGCACCATTTGTCGCGGGAAATCAGGCACCTGTACCAATGGAAAGGTCGGATTCTGGAAGCAAAACTGTTTCCTAATATCACACTTGCCTATGGAGCTTATCAACCCGAAGCGGTGACGGCTACTGAGGATGTGTTAAAACACGATCATAATACAAGGCTGTCATTTCACCTGGCCCCAGCAGTCATCCTACAGCGAACCCTCTTTGAGCTTCAGTATCATGACATTGTCCTCTGGGTTCATCATTCATGCATCCAGTTTCTGAGTCGTGGCTTGGTTCCGCAACGGAGTCCACAAACCGATGTACACGTCACCACAGCAATACCACATGCGCTAACCGTCACGGACCTCATCCGTCTTCGGATGCTCTATCATGACGTACTTTATGGCTCCTCTGAGATCTATCAGTACCTATGGAATGCCGTTCTCACACTTATAGGGCTTATATTGGCCTACCCCTTATGCTACTGGTTCCCTCGTGTTGAGCAGCATGTCGAGCGATCCCTTCAGATCTTCGAGGCAGCAGGGCCAGTAAACCCGATTGCATCACGGGCTGCTCGCCTGACACGATATTTGCTTGGGCGAGTCAGTGCACCCATAGAGTTGCTGTGTTCGCAGTCGTCAGCTCCCAATGATCGTAATGATAGGCGGGGCATCCAACCCTTAATCCTGTTGAACCCGAGAAGAAGCAGCAACAGTTTCCCTCGTTCACATCCGAGGATGATACTTTGTGATCCTGTGCAGATACTGTTGACCCCAGTATTTGCTATAGGTACTGCCACGAAATCAATAATATACTCATGGATGTCCCCGTGATCTCGCTAGGTACCGAATTTTTAATAACATAACTACTATTCTTGGTAGTTATTCCAGCATTATAAATATAATTGATACAGCCTTGAGAGTTCTATGTTCCTAGTCTATAATGTATGGCATATCATAATCATGTACATAAAATCGGGTTAACAGGTAAGCTTCACCAATGAAAAGAGCGCAAGACCACCCTCAAAAAATAGGACAACCCGGTCCCCCGTTTAGATAAACTGACCAAGCGTCAGCTTCTCCGACGATGAAAACTCAGATTGCCGAGCTTCGAGCTCTGTGAAATCCCAATTGGCGGAGAGGTAGCACCTATTGAGATATTGCGGTCGTTTCGCTGCCAAGTACACGGTCACAGCACTCGGTAGCTCCGCTATATCATAACATTAGAACATAATCTATGAGATCTCATAGGTCGCTTAATGCAGCAGAGAAATAGTCTTTTAACTTACGGGTGTCTTTGGCGAATGGTTTAAATCCATCCAGCGTCATGCTAGTAAGGACAATGCCCGGAGCGAGACTATAGGCGGCCACCCGGGGGTTCTCCGCTGCAACAAACTCGGTAAATTTGGCCACACCGAGCTTACTGATAAAGTAGCGGCTCAGTCCAGGAGGCGTCAGGGGGGTCGTGGTGATGAAGTTCACCACGGTAGGTTGAAAGTCCGCGGCCTCATCCGCAATCAAGCGCAAGTATGCCGCCGTCATCAGGTATGTCCCCCGTATGTTGACCTCAAAGTCCTTCCACCATTCAGTGGAGTTGGCCTCGGCCACGGGCGCCACCGAAGTGAATACGCCGGCATTGTTGACCAGGGCGTGTACTGAGGTTCCGAACTTTTCCTTGATAATCGCAAAAGTCTGTGCCACTGCCTTTTCGTCGGTAATATCTGTAGGCAGGGCCAGCACCTCGATGGAACGGAATTCGGCTTGCACCAAGGTTTTTGTCTCTTCAGCTGTGCGAGCAGATTGGGTAATGAGCACCAGCTCCCTGACACCAGACTGTGCGTGCGCTCGTGCAATGGCCTGTAGAGAATCGTGAACGTCAGCCGTGCTTCCTTCAGCAGCGGAACAGAGTTGATTCTTACTCGTCCAATTCCCTTTCCTGCTCCTGTGACAATGGTTACTTTGCCTGTCTGGGATAGCTCTGACCGTGTGGGATCAATAGTGGGATGGACATCGTGGTAGTAGTCCTTAGTAATAGAGCCCGCGCGGGTGAACTGATCAGGATCAATCGGGGAATCAGACAGAGTTTAAAGGAATTGGAGTAATTGTGTTCAACGCTTGTTTAACAATATTATGGTAGATGAGAAATTCTCTTTTCTTTTCTCCTCCTGCGTCGCTTCTGCTATTTCTTTATTTTATTACTACCCCTCGATGTTATCCGCGACTCTACCAAGGGTGAGCTCGTCCTTAGCCCTCCCCTGTCTAACCTGAAGGGGTAAACAATTCTCCATTTGATTACCCAACATGAATCCCTTTAATATGATGCTGGGACACTTCTTTTAAAAGTCCCCTCAAAAGCTCGCGATGCACAGAAACCTAGTCTCGCATTCGACATTTTCAGAAGGTCAATCTCTCCATTATGGAGTCCTCGGGTGAAAGTAAAGAGTACGACTCGAGTGAAGAGACTCACCAAGATACGGAGATCAATCGATTAATCGACGATTTTCTTCAATACCAGACTTCCAGGGAATCGGAACGTTTGGGTGACATTGTCTTCAAGGATCTATCCATTATAGGAGCCGGAGCTGGGGTTTGTTTTTCTATACACACATTAATCCCATAACTTGGCGGGCCACTAACTTGACCAGTATCAACGGATGCATGACGTCCCCGAAACGTTACAACGGCTGTCGAAGCTCGCCAATCCTGCGACCTGGTTCTCGAGGAAGCCTTCTCCATCTCGGGCTATTCTCCAGCGGCTAACTGGTACAATTCGGCAGGGGGAGATGTTGATGGTCGTTGGCCACCCCGGCAGTGGATGTACCACCGGTCTGAAAGCCCTGGCGAACATGAGGGAGGAGTACTTGGCGATGGAGGGCGATGTCTGGTATGGGTCGATGGATGCTGGGACCGCGAAGCAGGTCAGAGACAACCAAGTGGCTTTGTGGGTAAGAGAGCTCCTGCATCCTCCATGCAAGCTCGCATAGTGCTAAAAAGGTGCATGAATATATTATAGGAGAGGACGACATCCACTTTCCAACATTATCCGTCAGCACCACGCTTAAATTTGCTCTCAATACCCGGCGTTCAGCCTCCGATCCTGATCGCGCTCAACACCTTCAACAAGATTTACAGACCGTGCTTAAACTCATGGGTCCTGCTTAAGCAGCTCATGTCCGCATCGGGAGTGACCATATTCGTGGAGTGAGTGGAGGTCAGTGTCGTCGAGTGTCTCTCGCTGAGGCGCTGTGCACTCGTGCAAGGTGTGTGAACTTCTGAATCTTCGCGAGAGCGGAAAAGGATTGCTAATCTTACCGTCACCCAGTCTGTTTTGCTTCGATAATCCTACGCGAGGTCTGGACTTATCAGCCGCCATTCGCCTTTTGACCACCATGCGCAAATACGTCACACGTAGTCAATGTATGACCGCAATGTCTCTCTATCAAGCCAGCGATTCGGCAGTCGCAATATTCGACAAGGTTTTGGTCTTGAATGACGGTCATATCCCATACTACGGCCCGGCGACTTCAGCCAAAGCTTACTTCGAGTCTCTTGGATTCTACTGCTCTCCAAGGATGTCGGTCTCAGACTTTCTCGCATCGATGTCCGGAACCCCGGAAGGTCGGACCCCTCGGGAAGACCTTGACCGGCCGGTGCCAATTCACCCGGCTGACTTTGAGACTCGGTTCAGGGAGAGCAGCTTCTACCGGCAGACCGTGAGCAACGTCGCAACACCGCCGTAATTGAAACCAGTTGGCAAACCAAAAGCTTCCGAGTATGCTCTGCCGCTTTACCGTCAGGTGTATGAGTGTACAGTCCGGTATTGTCAGATTTTTTTGACTGACCGGGCCGCCTGGATCGCTGAGGAAGCCGGGACGATTGTTCAAGCTCTGCTTTTAGGCACCCTGTTCCGCAATCAGAGAGCCGTGACAGAGGGGCTCTACACGCGCGCCTCGGCCCTCTTCTTCTGTGTCCTGATTATGGGTTTACAAGCTTCCTCTGAGTTTGGAAATATATTTGTCCAGCGCCCAATCTTGCTCAAGCAGAAGGCCTTGCGGTTCTACCGGCCCGGGGCCTACGCGCTCGGCCAGATCCTCGCGGACGTACCCTGGAAATTTATCTTCATCATGTACTCGCTCTCCATCTACTGGATGATCAATTTCCAACGCACAGCGGGGCGTTTCTTCACATGGCTCGTCTGCCTCTATCTGGGCCTAATGGCACTGAGCGTCATGTTTCGGGCCATTGCCGTCTTCACCAACTCCATCACTCGAGCCATTCTCCCCGTTGGGCTTTTGCTAAATGTGTTTATTATCTATAGGAGCTTTTACATCACTCCACCGGGCATGAAGGTCTGGCTCTTTTGGATCTGCTACCTTGATGTAAGTCTGAAACAAGAAGTCCAGAATGCACGTGTAAGAGGAATGTGCTAACCTTCAATCTTCCAAACCAGCCGATATACTATATCTTCAAGTCTGTCACTCTTAACGAAATTGGAACTAGTTCTTATCGGTGTAGCACCAAGGATATCGTTCCCCGGGAAGCGGCATACAATGAGACCAGTTATCAGGCTTGTGCGATATCTGGGTCTGTCCATGGCGAATTGAGTCTTTCTGGAAGGCTGTATTTGATAGCCGAGTACAGATTCAAGCACACGCACTTGTGGCAGAATGTCGGGATCAGTGCTGCCTTCTTCGTTTTCTTTTCGGTTGTGGTAATGTGCGATTACTCCGTTCTCGACAAATACATACATCAATCTAATAGACGCTGACTTTATTCGTACATGCAGGATTGGGATGGAGCGATTCCGTCATACTGCTGAACACATGTCAACGATCTTTTACCGGAGGCTACCGTCCTGGGTGAGAGCATCGGCCTCGCGCTCCGCAGACATTGAGGAACCACCAGTTGTCACAAAAACCAAAGAGTCCAAGCCCAGTTTCAACTACGATGTGACAACGATCGGCCGTCTAGAGACGACCCAAAGTGTGTTTGCATGGCAAGAACTATCACTTCAGCTTGACGATGACAAGCGTTTGCTTCACGAAGTCTTAGGTAAGGCCTTGCTGGGTAGTATTCGGAGGGAGAATGCGTCTCACCATCTTCTTTTTTCATAGGGTGGCTTCAGCCTGGGAAAATGACTGCGTTAATGGGCATGTCTGGTGCGGGCAAGGTAAGTCAAGTGGAAGATCTTGAGCAGGTCGTTGTGTGCACATAGAGCCTCCAGGCTGACTGAGCCTGTGCTTATATAGACTACACTCCTTGATACCCTCGCTCAGCGAATCCAGATTGGGTGCTTATCCGGAGGGCTCTATCTGAACGGGCAGACTCTTCCGGTATCGATGGGATGGCGCACGGGATTTGTCCACCAGAATGATATCCACCTGGCTTCATCCACGGTTCGAGAAGCTCTCCAGCTGAGCGCATGCCTCCATCGTCCGGCAACGGTTTCCTGGGACGAGAAGATGGGTCACGCAAAAATGCTGATTCAACTCTTGGGGATGGAGGATATCGCCGAGGCTATCATCGGAGTGCCAGGGGCGGGATTGAATCTTGAACAGCGCAAGCGCGTCAGTATCGGAGTCGAACTAGCTGCGAAGCCGGACATTGTTTTGTTTCTCGACGAGCCCACATCCGGCTTGGATGGTAACTCTGCGCTCTCCATCGTGCAACTCATACGCAGGCTCTCCGATGCCGGGCAGACCATCCTCTGCACGATTCATCAGCCCTCTGCCCAGATGATTAAACAGTTTGATAATTTGCTTCTGTTAGTGCCCGGCAGGAAGACAATTTACTTCGGCCCGTTGTGCTCTCGGTGTCAAAAGATCTTGGATTACTTCGCTCGCTATACACGGCGCTGCGCAGAGACCGAAAATCCAGCGGATTACCTTTTGGCAGTTAGCGGCGAGCCTCACAAAGACTGGTTTCAGGTATGGTGTTCTCATCCCAATCTCTTCCTTCCCCCGTTGGTGTTATTGGATCATTCACTTACTCGAATCTGAACTCCTGGACGAAATAAACTTGGCAGCAGTCGCCCGAGTATGGTTCCACGCAAGAGCAGCTTCAGAAATTACTCCAGGTACAGGAGGTCAAAGAGTCCTCATCGTCAGAATCTGATCGGACATACGCGGCCTCTTATCTCGACCAGCTTCGCATCGTACGCAACGCTCTTTCACGAATTACTGGCGTGACTCAGACTACGTAATAGGCAAAATCCAGCTCAACATCTGGATGGGACTGATGAACGGGCTCACTTTTCTTCAGCTGTCCAACGATCTGACCGACGCCCGCGGACGGATGTTTTCGATCTTCGTCGGTGTGATCACGGGTCCCGTACTCAGTCTCCAGATTGAACCTCGCTTCATCCTCTTACGCGAACAATTCTTGGCGCGGGAGAATGAGTCGCGCGTGTACCACTGGAGCATCTTCACCATCAGCGCGCTGCTTGTCGAGATCCCGTTCACCCTCCTGGGCGGGCTGATCTACTGGCTTCTCTGGTACTACATGGTTGGGTACCTCACCGTGTCGACCCGCGCCGGGTCCGCCTTCCTCATGTACGAGCTGTACTCGCTGTTCGTCGCGAGTCTCGCTCAACTGACTGCCTCCCTATTCCCCACCGTTCTTGCCGCCCAGGTGGCGACGGGGTTCATCTGGCTGGTTGTCAACACCTTCAACGGTCCCCTCTCGCCCCCACCTCTGTCTCCGCGCGGATGGTGGTGGTTCTATAATATCTCCCCTTTATTCTACTTCATCGAGCGAATTGGGACCAACGCTATGCATGCGCTCCAAATCACCCGCCGCAACTCCGAGCTCACCACTTTCCAGGCGCCCGCCGGGGAGACATATGCCTCCTACACGGCCGAATTCTTCGGTCTGGCGAATTCCACCGGTTATCTGGTTGACGTCAATGCAACAAGGCTGTGCGAATACTGTGCCTATGCGGATGGAGATGAATATGTTAGTATTTCTTTCTCGGTTCCTGTTTCCCTTCTGTGAACAAAGCTATTCAGTTTTTCATTCAACCAAATAGGTCCAGGAATATGACATGGGCTATTCACAACGCGGTAACAACATCGGCATCTTTATTGGATTCATCCTGTTCAACTACACCATGGCGGTGCTGGCGACGTACCTCATCTTTATCTTCAAATGGCGGAAACGCCGGTCGAATTGATTGGGGGAGGATTCCTTCGAGACGTGTAAATTCGATTGCCACAGCGACTAAATGCTGCGCAATCTGTGAAGCTGGTGTTTTGTTTTCTGGTTGTCGGTACTAGCAATAACTGTAGGCGAAAAGTTAGTTCCTAATTTCAAACTCAGACCAAAGACTGGAGAGCTGTATAGACTAGGTTCAACGATCCGGATTTGACGATACCCCTTGTTCCTTTCTGTAAAAATAGCAAGCAATTGCGCGACCAAAAAGTACAATTTTAAGAAGGTGAGCCGAGAGAGAATTGTAACCTATTTTTGTTAATTTCTGTCTGCTACGGTGAGAATGGGGTGAGCGCCCAATCAAGAACAGCTGCCGCACCGACCCCCTCAGCTGGACTGTGATAGAAATAGCCATTACGGTTATAAAACCAATTACGCTAGCAGAATGTAAGTGAGAATTTAGGTAGAATATAAGTTAGTAAATAAAGGGACTGGAAAGGAAACATTGCTGCTTTAAATGTTCAGGTGACAAAGCTTTCCCTTATTTATCAAATGTTCCTGAAGAAGCGTAACAAATGTTTTGCCAACACCCAGTGGGCCGCAGAGTAAAACATATAATATATCCCGCAGTCTAACCCCGCCCCCCCAACCTTGGAATCGTATAGTACTATATACTTCCTAAATATTTTTCTGACTACTTTGAACCCCTTGGATCTGTCCTCTGCAGCCTTATAAAACTTGTCTTAATTGCTTCATGTGCTAGTCCCCACATATCCGACACAGCCTGACGATCAGGCGCCCCATCAGGCTAAGCAACACAAGCTTTTCATTCCTATACGCTAGCTCGCAAAAATATTACCAAAATTGGTAAAAGCGGGCTTTCCATTTGAGCTGAAATGTTCTCAAAAATGCCTCATCACAAATACCCCTGTGATATCGACATAGCTGTCGATCTGCACTGAATATGGACAACCTGGGACGCCTAAAATATTGTAATTTCTAATCAAGGAGTCTTCTGGTGTTGATAAATAGTCGCGGAAATATCGAATGAATGAAAGTTTCGCATTCAATTCTTCTCCACAACCCTTCACAGACGGACCTTACTTACTATGGCCAAATTGAGTAGTGTTACAGCACGCGCCCTCAGTTCCCTAGTTGTGCTGTTTACGAGTTCCACCCTTGCCGCTTACAATTCGCTCTGGTCACCGTCGCAAAGCGGTGAAGTAGTTGGATACTCACGAGTGATTCAGCTCCAGCATGCAGGCGACGCAAATGGCAAGCTCCTTGCTACTTTTGAACACTCGCACACCGACAACTCACCGAGTCATTATATCATTCGGGAGAGCACCGATAATGGCACAACATGGGATACATTGACAACTGTGGTCGCCTCTGGTGACGCTCCAACGGTACATTACTACCAGCCTTTCCTGTTTGAGTTCCCCCAGCAGCTTGGGAAGTATGCCGAAGGTACTATCCTCTTGGTAGGAAACTTGGTGAACGCGAGTGTCAGCGACTTCTATTCCTGGCGATCCACGGATCATGGCAAAACATGGGATCAGATTGGCGTTTGGCAGCAGGGTTGGCCGGGCAAGAACGTCAATATAAGTCACGGTATTTGGGAGCCATTCTTGTTCTTGGATAGCCAGAGCAATCTCGTGGCCGTTTTTTCAGATGAACGCGAAAACGAAGTACATTCTCAAAAGCTAGTCCGCGTTATCTCGAAAGACGGTGGTGACAACTGGGACAATGCCACGGATATTGTCGTTGGCTCTGAGCAGACTTTCCGACCTGGAATGGCGACCGTCGCCAAGATGGGTAATGGAGACTATTTTATGAGTTATGAGTGGTGTGATTCCAGGAACTATCCAACTACTTGCCCGGTTCATGGAAAAACATCCAAAGACGGGGTTACATGGGATGCAAGTGACGAGGGAGTGCTTGTTTCTTCCCCTGACGGTGTTGGAGCGTACGACAGCCCATATAGTATCTGGGATCCCGTGGGGAAGCAGTTGATTGTATCTAGCTTCTCCAAACGGCGTCCCTCCAAGGACCCATACTTCGAAAAACCCCCTCACCTTCTAGAAGACCGGCATACCGTCCACATTAACCTGCAAAACGGCACTGGTAACTGGCACTGGGCATCAGCACCTTGGTATGCTCCAAGCTCGGAGAATTGCACCTCTAATTACAGTCCCAACATGTTGCAACTGCCAAATAGAACGATTTTGTACTCAGCAAGGGCACCGGCCAACATCCACGGCGAACCATGTGAGGAGAGTACCGGTGCAGCAGCTATTGGAATCCTACCATATAGATCTGACTTTCCAGTCACTGGCGACGCTGGGTGGATTGATTTCGACCAGATCTGGTCCGTTTCAGGTAATCAGTACAAGTTTCCGCAATCAGGCAGTGATCAAGGCACGATAGTTCTCACAGGTTCGTCGGGATGGACAGACTATAAGATCAGTGCAGATGCCACCGTGACGAGTTCATCTGGTGTAGTGGGTCTCGTGGCGCGGGCAACTCATCTTGACAATGCTCCCAAGGGCATCACACGATATACAGCTGCAATCGATAGCAATCGTGGCAATTTTACCTTGTATAAAGTAGGTAATAAAGGAGCAACTATCTTGAGCTCGAAGCCTGTTCCTGGTGGCATCCAGGCGAATCAAAAATATCATCTATCCCTCTCAGTTAGGTCTGCTACCCTTTTGGCCACCGTGACCGGAAGGGGAGGGGCGAAGACGAACTTGTCAGTCACTGATAATGGCTTGGGACGGGGTATGGCGGGATTGTTTGGCAGCTATGGCAGTGGCGGTTTCAGCAATGTTCAAATTCAAAGTGAAGCTTGAACTATGAAGTATTTGTCACAGATCCAATGATGACTCTGCATGATGACTGTATCGTATACCCTGCCCGTTGTGCATATACAGCTCGGAGGCCGAGTGGCGACGACGGATCACATATCCGTTGACTTTTCCATAGCGTATAGTGGCTCCTTGTCAGTCTTATCTTGTTAGGAGAATAAGGGGCTTCTTCTGGATATAAAGTTAGCCTAATGTTAATGGAAGAAGAAGGCAAGAATCAGTCTTCTGTCTGCCTGATATCTACTGCTTAGCTTTCGGCCTATGTACCCTTATCTAGTTGACAGGTCTTCTACCCTGAATAGTAGATATTTCCTTGACACTTACTACCGTTGGATGCCCCCTAATGGAAACACTACAGGCTTGACCCTACAGCGCTTAGCAACCCTATATATGTAAAGGACGTAGCGACATCCTAACCTTCGTAGGAGGCCGGCAACCCTCTAACTCTCATAGCATACCGCTACTTGCAATCACAAATGGCTACTAGTAAATACAACGTGTGTTTCTTATATGGCTTGGCTACGTTCTCTGTATTTTATGTGTGGTCCATTTATATTAAGGAAACGGAAGGAAGGGAAGAAAATGAGAAGAGGAGATCAGTAAAGAAGTAGAGGAGGAGAGCTTGAGGATGGAAAAACAATTGGGAGTGGTAATTGCTGGCGCAGAAGCGTGGTGATTGTAGTAGTGGGACAGGGCGACCAATGAGCAAGCAGAGAAATCAAACCCGACCCCAGGTTCTTTTGCACATTATGGCTTAGAATAGTACGTAGGTGGAATATGATATTCATAGAATGGGGATAGTGGATGATATACTATATCCGCATTTGCGGAGACGATATGCAGATGTCCGCGGGTCTAGAGGATGTTGCCAGTCTAGTAATACCTTACGCTTCAGCCGACAAGTATGGGGCATTTAACGTATCGCCAATAGTTGACCCGAAGAACCAAGTTGTGATGACCCATGAAAGTCTATTTTTCGTCAGCTAGGCTAATATTTGGTTGAATTTGCAAGGATCAGGCGAGTTCTCCCTAGCCCAGCTTCGTAAGTCCTAATAGGGAAAGCTGAATCACTTAACCTTAAATTGGGTATCCCAAGTTCGATATTTAATCTAGGTCCCCGAATGAACTGAAGCACAACGATAATTCATGGCATATAGGTCCGTAAAATAACAGTCACCATTGCTTTGAGAGGTCATGAGGTAGCGTTCGTTTCTTTCTTTTGATATTCCTCTGAGGTTCGACGAAGGCACCGCCTCTTGCTGTAGGTCGCCAGGACTTAACAAATGACCTTCATATATGATTATACCCAGTGCCCGCGAACCATATAAACCATATCTCGCCAATCCGACTGAAGTTTGAGACCGGTCGGCTATTCGAAGTCATTCGATTTTATAGTTTCCGCTAACTCCGAGGGCTGTCGCGTATGAAATTGAATGGGCCTTAATAGAAACGCGAAAGGAAGTCTCATTGTTGATAGTAACGGTGGGCCTTTACTCTTCCAATCTTGACTGTATCCTGGTAGAAATGGCAGCGTATGCCAACGAAAACACTCAACTGGTCGCTCAATTCATTAAAGTATCTGTGCTCTCATAGCTTCTCTCGGCATCGAGACTACTAGTTCTGCTGGGATTAATAGAGGCATAATAATGAAGAGGAGACCCAGGAAGCCTAAGGCACCGCTCTACATTGGGGAATCGACCCAGCAAGTTTAGCATGCAATGCTCCACAGCTCGGTAAGAATAGAGGCATATCTCTCGGACAAGTGGTAGCCACTCGCCTCAGAGCTGGAAAATCCTCGTTGCTGGTAGTGACCTTCCGTTCAGGGCCTCGGGAAAGTTGCATGGTGCATGATCGATTTTGATACGTCGAAAGAGAGTCCCAGCAGCATTGTGCTGTACACCTAGACTACGGCAACATCCTCAATATCCATGGATATCCGCATATCCTCTCCGCAAATTGCGGATATGGTATGTCACCCACTATCCTCTATCCTCAATGTTGTGGATATGGTATTCCACTCAATATCCTCTGGATATTTGAGGATATCCAGAGGATATAAAACAGACCAAACATGCCAAGCCCTGTGACTTATGCACTATTTATACAATTTCTTTTATATATATTTAAAAAAAATATATATTAATAAGCCGCATAAGAGGCACAAGACTATCTCTATATAGATAATTAAGCGAGAGTTATTGTAGATGTCTGTAAATGTCTGCAGACATCTGAAGGTGCCTCAGGCATATCAATCACCTGATCGTGATCTATTCCTTTGTCCTATACCACATATATAGGACCTCATGTCTCCCAGTTCTAGCTTTAGTTTCTAGTTTCTTTTAGATTCATCAAGAACTCAAGATATTTTGTTTTGACACCTTCCTTCAACCGTCCACAGTTATGCTAGTGCGGACATCCGCAAAATATCCTCATATCCTCGCGGATATCCATGGATATCCTCATTGAGGATATGGTATGTGACCCAATATCCAATGGAGAGTATATGCTGCAGTCTAAGTGGAGATGATCAGTCAGAGGCCACATCCTCTACCACGAATGAAGATACCGAGATAAAATTAGACACCACTGCGGTTCCTGAGACAGACACTTAGGCTGATAATAAAATAAGTCAGAACGACGATTAAAATGACCTACAATTGAGCAGATGGGAGATGGTACTCCAAGAGGAATGCCTTACTAAAAAGCAGCGAATTATCCTCCAGAGGAAATCCGAAACATTTAATTATACTGATCTATTCTGGCAGTATAATATGGCGACAACTGCACTGAAAAACTGTGAGAGGGTACTAGGTGAGGAAGAGCCAGATATTACACCAGATCTAGAAACGATAGAAGAGGAGGTCATGGTAGCCACATCATCTGCCATAGAGGATGAACCCAAAACACCAGTGAAAATGAGCAAAAGGGAGCTTAAGGTTAAATACCGCGAGTTTAATCTAATAAAGACCAATATATTTAACTCTGAACATTACAATGTACAGGAAGAAATTGAATATGTGCACATAACAGAGATAAGTATTATTTCAACTGTTATAAGACCGACAGAGGAAGGGCTGCGTCAAATGGAAAAACAAAGGCAATGGTTTGACAATAAAGTGCACCAGAGAGATAATCATGAGGAGGCTTGTCAAAGGCTAAACATACCAGCCTCATTGTATCCCCGGTTGCCCAATATGCATGCCGGTGCTATGTTAAAATATTGGCAGCCAGTTACTATCAATGCACTTGTAGAAATAAAAGCATCTGGCCAGCTAAGAGGCGCAATCCTAGGAGACTCCGTGGGGCTTGGAAAAACTTTGGAAGTAGTAGATTTCCGTATGCATGTGAGTATAGTCTCTTTGTGATATCCTTTCCTAGACTAACCTAAGAATAGCAACACGCATTGTTCAAGAAAAGATATGATGTGGCGAAAAAGGAAAAGAAAACACTGCCTCTAGGAAAACCGATATTAATTGTTGTGCCGCCCACCTTGGTGGGGCAATAGATTAGGGAGATTAATGCCATGTCACCCCTGTTTAAGATATGGGTGTATTACGGAGATTACAGAGCCACAGCCGGACATAATGCGCGCGTAATAGATGGGAAACTCACAAACAATGGGGTAGAAGACTCGTCAATTAGGTAAGGATACGTTGGTAAAGCAAAGTAGAGATAACTAAGGTTTTCCGATAGTAAGTCTAATACAAGAATGAGACTGATTCTTGTTCTGCTATACCAGTCAGAACGAGACCCTTTATACCCGGGGATCAACCCCTTGTCAAGGTCAACGCAGTATTGAGAAGTCAAGCAAAAGGACATCCGACCATCTTTTCAGACCAATTCTATACTACACGGTGGACCAGGATAGTTCTGCACCTTGGACCAGGTACTGTCTGCAGGTATCCATTACCTGCTCCAAAGTCCGCGATACACCAACTCTGTAGTTTCGTTAGGGATTCCGTGACACAGAACCCAACCCAGCCTGGGTTGGGTCCGGGTTGGGTCCAGGTTATATTGGGCCGTGTGGAAGTCTAGCCTCCCATTATAAATCACCCTGGAGTCCGTTCAGTGTATCCTTTGACTTAGATACAGTCATCGGATCAGCCTGTCTGTTCCTCGGTGTTAGTTGAATATAGAAAGAAAGGGGAACGAATAAAAAAGAACAAATCTGGCCACAACACATTCCACAACCCAAAGTTGGTGGGTCTTTTCTCGGCGGGCCAACCGTGTAGCTGACTAGGCATGCCAAGCACCTTGCACACAAAAATATTGAATTTATTTTAATCCTCAAAAACATCAGCAAACCACTGCTGTTGTATAACTGGCCCAGCTCCTAAACATTATGACCACGACCATCCGCCCTGCCGTGCCAGATGAGATCCCCGCCATTGTGGATTTTATCATGGCGGCCCGCGCTGATATGTTTTCAATGTTGGATCCCTCATTACACCTCCAAAAGGCCCAGCGTGAACTTGCCAACTTCCAGCAAAGCTACCTGGAAGATCCTGACGGAGCCTTCTTCATAGCCCGAGTGGATGGTCGCTTGGTTGCCACCATTGGCTATGTCGCCTACGACCAGCGTTTCCCCCAACTGGACTTCGGCCACGAACGGGTCGTCGAGGTGTTGAGGATGTACGTCCACCCCGATTGGCGCCGAAATGGACTAGCTTCAAAATTGTTCACGGCTCTCGAGCAGAGAGCACTCCAAGAAGGCGTTCGGCGAATGTATTTGCATACCCATCCCTTTTTACCGGGCTCCATCCACTTTTGGGAGCGGCAAGGGTTTTCCGTTGTCCATATTGACGATGACCCTGTGTGGCGTACAACACATATGAGCCGATTTCTTGCTGCTGATGAACGTCAGTAAACAGATCTGCTATTGACTGCGGCATGAAAACGCTTCCACAGGATTGTCTGTTAGGCCGTCTTTAAGTTCCACCGCACAGCCCGCTTAGAGCTGGTTGAAGCGAACCACAGCTACTGCAGGCGATCAGGTCAGGGTGGCCCCATTGACTGGAGTATAAAATCCTGAATCACCGACTCTGGCCAAAGCACAATTCGCTATTCTCTACCCCGCGCGACCTTAATCAGACAAGATAAGCAGGATGCCTACGTCCATTGCCATATCCAACAACAAGCCCGAGGATATTAACAAAAGGTTGCAAAGCTCTAAGTATGCCGCGGTTTACTCAGCTGTTACAAGCAACAGGCTAACGATTTTGTTTATCGAGGTTCCAATGTATATTTTTATATCGTCTATAATTAATTAATTAATTAATTAATCAAGTTTAACGTCTATATAGAGCCATTTGGCTATGGTAGACATATGCGTCAAGGCAGTGGTCTAAACCACTGCCTTTAGATTGTCCCTAGAGGCTCTACCAGCCCCAGAGTGGCTTAACCTAACCGTCATAACCTAGCCATAACCTAACCTAACCGACCTAGGTTACGGTTAAAAGCTAGGTTAACCGCGGTTGACCTAGTTCTGCCTGATAAGGCCATGAGGCACCAAACTAAACCTATATCCTACATGGGGGATGGATGTATATACCAGCATCCGGGGCCGCTAATTGGCCTAGGCTTGGTGTTCCCGTCGCCCTAAGTGTAGTAATATATCCTTGGCCATAACGTAATCAACTACCGAGTTGCGAATTTTTCCCGCCCCACCATAAAATCATCTGATCAACATTTATCAACGCGTCAAATATCATTTCTATTAGAAAATGCCTTATACTAAAGAAGAGCGCATTGAAATGGCCATTTCTGCCTACAAAAATCAGAAGATTAAGTCAAAATTACAAGCTGCTGAGATATTTGGTGTTCCTGAATCTACCTTACGTTATCGGCTTTAAGGCCATACTGCACGATCGAAAACACGCGCCAATAGTCACAAACTGACTGAGTTCGAAGAAGAATCGCTTAAAAAGCGATTATTAGATGCAGATAAGCGAGGATTTCCAATTCGGCCCGAGTTTCTACGTGGAATGGCTCCAGTACTATTAGGCTTCTTCACGGTCCACCCCGGCCCAAGCCCAACCGGGGTTGGGCCCCCAATAACGTAACTCCCGTACGAATGGGCCACCCAACCACCCTTTTAAAAATGGAACTATTCAAAACCCCATTAAATTCTATTTATATAGAAAAACAAGTAGTTCTATTGATTCGGGAAGTGCGTAATTTTATGGCCCTGTGCACCACAGCCAGAACATTTGAATAGGGCGCGCTTAGGAGCTGATTCAGTAGGTGGAGCACTATCTGCCCGTATGGCTTCATCTGCCTGGTTTCGGCGCTCCATAAGGATTCGGGCTTTAGATACTGACGTGCCTGATTCTATTTGAAGCTGTTTTGTAGAGCGTTTCTGTTTTTTAAGCTGCTCTGTATGAGCGGCCTCGTATTGCTCGAACTGATGCTTTATAATCTCAGCTCCATGAATAGCCATTTCAGCACCTTTTAATATCTGCTGAATATTCAGTTTAACAGATGGTTCAGGGCTTCTAGATCGATTTTTAAGTAGTCTTTTCAACTTAGTTTCTGATTTCTTTAGCTGCTTAACTGTATGAGACATTTCAAGTGTAGAACTGCCTCAACTGCTTAGTCGACTTCCTGGAGGTGTAGGAGTCTTAAGCTGAACTGTCAGCTGAGAGAGAACACACGCAGGATATAGAGGAACTGGGCCAGTTGCTCTAAAAGCGCCATAGATATTGCTGCTGGTAAAGGCCTGCCTACGCGCGTCAGGATAGGCCTCCAAAAATTCAACTTTATCAATATGATGAAACCCGCAGCGCATTTTTGATTCAACTAGGCCTCCGTACGCGCGGTTTAGGAGCGAGAAAACAGCCACATCAAGCGGTTGAAGCTCATGGGAAGCGTGGGCAGGCATACAGATTGGTATAATATCGTTTTCTGCGCAGATCTGATCAAATCGAGGTGTTAGATGAGTATCGCCGCCATCTAGAACACGTAGTCGATATTTTCCCATAGATCGGCCAGTAGTAGCAGGTATAAAATGATTCTGCAGCCAACGTAGGCGAATTTCATTGCCTGTCCAACCATTAGGGCTGACTTCAATCCTCCAATCAAATGGGATCTATTGATCCTCGTATCAGGCCTCCGTAACTAGTCAGAATGGCTGGACTACAGATAAAATAGGCCTTCGCTGGTTATAAGAGGTCTTTGAATTATATTCTAAGTGTTATATGACTGGTGCTAAGCGGTTGCTTATTTTTAATGGTTATAATAGTCATCTACCTGCGGAATTTGATGATTTCTGCAAGTTAAATACAATTATTTGTCTCTATATACTAGGTTATTTACTTACTAAGATACCATTGTAATCCTTAGGTAATTAAAAAGTAAAGAATCAGAATTGTAACAGAGAACCTACTATATAATGTAAATAATCAGCTAGTTAGATAAGATATAATAGCCGGAAGAGAATATCTATTATAACTTAATAGTAGAACTAGGAATATAGGGAAATTAATTCATATCTCCCTTCTCTTTGTCTAATATCATCCTTAAATAACTTGCGGTCCTTCCTTGACCGCTAGTCCTTTGTATGCGGATTGAGGGGTAAAGCAGAGAGGCTGAGGGGTTGGGGCTTCACAGGGCCTTATATACCGATCTTGTGCCGAATCTGTAATAGAAATAACTGAGAATATATTTTGATCCTATATCGTAACTGGTTTTAATTTTGGATAGTTTAGATTAACAGATGTAGTCTCTAGTTTATATACACATTATGAGAATATTTATGTTACTGGGTGGAAAACCCTAATTGATTTAGTATGGCGGGCAGCCCTACTTATCAAAATATCAACCTTCATGTCAATAATCCTTGTGGGTTAGGGCCACAACCACTTCAGTGACCAGCAATCAGATCACTTCCTATTAAATTATTCTCTCAATTGGTATATACTAAAATATTAACAGATTTGTATATGTAGACACAGCCCTATATCTTGTGGTGGTGTGCGTGATGTTCGTTCAAATGAACTCAGCGGTAACTACGTAGAACAACCTACTTGGTCAACCTCTGCTAAACTATAAAGAGCAACTCCAGAACAGTTCCTTTGTATTATATTGTTACGGTAATCCAATAAAAACAAAAAAAATACAAAACAAAAGTATCTTGCACAGGGCTGTAAATAACGTAAGGCGTTAATAACCCTTTCCTTACCTTCATGACTTTTCTCATGTCCTGTCTCTAGCAAGTTTAGATAATCCCGTGGGCTTTGTTCCATTTAATAGTAGATATGAACAGCGGGGGTCATTTTGGTGCTTTAGTGTTAATCTATGGTAGATAACGAGGCGTTTGGCAACTTATAAGACTTAAAAGCCATAGTTAATCTCATTGCCTACCCGCACCAACACAGCTAAGACATTACAAGGTCTTCTGTTGCTTTCTTGACACCGGCGCCCAGGTCAGGACTAATACGAGAGAACAACGCTACATAAACTGTTAGCTTGAATACAGCCCAAAATTTCCCCCTCACAATTGGTATAAGGAGTAGGGTTGTGTGTGTACATACCGTAAGCATTATGTCTGAGCTTCTGGTTCTTGACTTTACTAAGATGCACAGCGACATTCCCAAAAAATCGATCTTGATGGCCTGGCTCCTTTTTTATCACATTCCAGAGAGCAGCAGGCTGAACGAAATCATCGTCTGTAACATGCGTTGTAAAATTGGTAACTTCTCCGATCCACTTCTCATGTTCAGTCAAGACGCTGATGGACTTTGCTCCAACGCCGTTCACCTCTTGATAAAACTTAGTTGACTGAAGCGAAGAGCCTACATAGTTTGGATCGGCTCCATAATTGTCTGAGAAGTTCATAAAGCCGTCTCGTTGGAAAGGGCAGTACACCGGCGCTTTAGCAGCATTTGTGGGAAGTTGCTGGTAGTTCGTGCCCAGCCTATATCGAGCAGCATCAGGGTAGGCAAACAATCTAGCTTGGAGCACTGGAACGTGAACAGTTTAGCTATCTCTCACCATGTAAATAACCGTGTTAGCATTTAAATGTAATCAAAAAATACGTACTTGGATCAGCAGATGGTGCAAACCCTGGGACCATATTAGACGGTGAGAATGCCGCCTGTTCAATATCAGTGAAATAGTTATTGGGCTTTGCAAAATTAGCCGCTGTTCATACCCCGATGTAAACGATACTCCACTCACGTTACGATTCAAGGTCAGCCTTCCAATCTGTCTAAGAGGAAAGTCTTGATGCGGCCAGACTTTAGTCATGTCGAATATATTCCACCGATAATTCTCCGCCTGTGTAGAATCCATTACTTGCACGTAAACATTCCAGGTTGGGTAGTCCCCTTTTTCAATCGCCTCAAACATATCCTTAATGAGAAAATCCGGATTCTCCCCTGCAATCCGCACGGCCTCCTCTTTGGTTAAGTTCTGAACTCCCTGGTTTGTTTTAATGTGAATTTTCACATATTTGAAAGAGCCATCCTGGAAAACATGATTTTAAGTACTCTTACACTACAGTGTGAACAGGGTCCCCTTACCTCTCTTGTAAATTTGTATGTGTGTCCACTGTAAGCGTTCATGTGGCGGAGAGACGCAGGTGTTCCTCGATCGCTGAAAAGATGAAGTAACTCATGGACGCCCTCAGGATTACCAACATGAAAGCTGTTTTGGAGTCAGTGTTCAGCATAAGAACATAGCATTACAAGATCACCTACTCCCAGAACTAGTTATTGTGAGCTATAAAATTCCATCCCAGCTAAAAGGGTCTTAGGAGCATTTGCTTACCATATTTGGGTCCGGAAGGTGAGTCTGCGGATGCCTCTTGTGGGATCGGTTCATGGAGGGAAATTTGATCGGGTCACGAACAAAAAATACAGGCTAATATCTCAGTTAGTATGCATGATTGCACCTAGATATAATACCAACATACAGTGTTATTGAACACCCAGTCGAGGTTTCCTTCGTCAGTATACAGTTTCATTGCCCATCCATGCACATCGCGTGAAGTGTCAGCTGAACCAGCTTCCGGACCAACTGTGGACACGCGCCATAGAACTGGGGTTTTCTTGCCCACTTGATTTAGAAAACTGGCCGAGGTAATATCCGAACAATCATCGGTGACAGTAAATTCACCGTAAGCCCTGGTGAATCTCAGTCAGAACACCTTAAAGCCATTACACTTGAACAACAGTTGACCTACCCAGCAGCTTTGGCATGGACCACCCTTAAACCCCAGACATAATATTGTCAGAATCAATACCATTTGATTCGCTGTTGGAGCTCACCTTTCAGGAATTCGTTCTCTAGAGAAGTGGGCTAATGTTTCAATAAGCTGAGTGTCTTGAAGTAGCACTAGACCGCCGCCGCCTTCGTTGCGCAACTGTACTGAGGTGGCATTACTGGCGTAAGGACAACCTTCAGGAGGATTAGCCAAGAGTATGTATAAGCACCAGATGTCCGACTTAACCCCTCATACCTTCAGCAAGGGTATAATAACGTTGATCCATGTTGGCTTTCTGAGGTCGGAACTAGCAATAGTACCCAGAATAATGGAATCTTTCGGCAATACACATGCTTCCTATTTATGCTCCAGGCAACAAATGCCCATCAGCTAATTAGACAAGTATGATTACTATTGCATTCCGGGAATGCGTCATTCTACTACCTAATACAAGTATAAGTCATTGACATCATGGCCATGTGTAGATTGATCGATACTCAGATACAACATGATCATGGAATAAAATCGTAGCTACTTTTCGGTGTATGTAGGAGTCTTTCCCATGGGCTGCAATTAGATGAGCTTTCGGAACACTGAGATCATTGAGAAACTTGAGTGGCTATCTGAACCGTTATGGGTCCGTGGGTCGCTGCGGGCCGGTACTGAAAACACGCCACCAGGACTAAACTTGGGTTTGGTTGGCCAGTTAGTCTTTCCAAAAGCATCTCCTCGAGATTCAGTTACAGACACAATTAAATTTAACGCTTAGATCCAAGGACCAAGCTTCCAGATCCAAATTCCTGACATCACCCCCGAAGCGGCTCACTTCGGCAGACCCACTTAAGGGCTGTCGGCCTTTAACCGGCCCTCAAGCAGACTGCTTATATAATATATAGAATGTAAAAGTGCTTGAATGCCATATACGAAGTTTGACAGAAATTTCATTTCCGAATTATGAATATATAGTACTATTTCCATCGGTCATACATCCTATAGTCTAAAAGAGGGTGTTATTCTTTAATTGCATACCGAGGGCATCAAATTGAGTAAAATTCGCCCACACCTACGTGGCGTGGTATCATCAGGACCACAGTTCAGCATGAAAGACCGTTGAATCAGCTCTTCAGCTTTGGGGCAAGCTGCGATGGGCCTCCACTATCCACCTTCTTCCCTGTCCTTCCATCAATTGACTTTCTGACGTGTTCGAGCATTTCACCTTGCCACAACTTCACCTTATGACATCCCTGACTCTCTGACGTGTTCAAACCGTTCACTTTGCCACGGCTTCACCTTACGACATACCTGACTCTCTATATTTTATAGCTGATTAGAACACCGTCCCACATAGAGCGGTCATGATATCATCTATACCCACGAGCCGTCGCTTCCAGACAGAGGACTCGACCATAAATAATAGCCAAAGGTTGGCCTTATAAGTTGCCAAATCGTGTCTAGTAAAACCCCTCAGCAGTTGTTTCTCAACTTGAGATCTCACTTTTTACCGACCCATTACTCCACCTGCGAAAGTATGCCAAGCTGGATTCATCAGAGACGAAATGAGGCGGCCAATAACACTGCCTCAACAAGGCAGTCGACCACATCGACTACCCCAATAATGCAGGGCTTAGCAGCTCGTATACGGCACCAGCCTGGGGGGAACACGGCCCCCATTGTCCGCTCAGAGAAGGGCCAGTTGCCCATGTTACACGTACCCCATACATTCCAAAATAACTTTGTTGCTGTTGTGGGAGAGTTTGTCGGAACTTTCATGTTCCTCTTCTTCGCATTTGCTGGTGGCCAGGTCTCCAACACTCCCAAGTCGGCCGAAGGAGCGCCACCAAATACCTCGAATCTACTCTATCTGTCACTATCCTTCGGGTTTTCCCTCCTTGTGAATGTTTGGACGTTTTACCGCGTGACGGGTGGTTTATTCAATCCAGTGGTATGTTCGGACTAGCGTCCCCATACGGACAGAACCCTGAATAGTAAAGTGATATTGATACTAGTACTAATGACACCTAGGTTACTCTGGCTCTCTGTCTCTGTGGAGGCATGCATCCTGTTCGCGGTGCATTAGTCTTTGCTTCTCAAATCGTGGCGGGGATTGCATCAGCGGGTGTAGTCAGTTGCTTGTTCCCAGGACCTCTGGCCGTTCAGACCAGACTAGGTGGTGGTACCTCGATCTCCCAGGGCCTTTTTATTGAGATGTTCCTGACGGCGCATCTGGTATTCGTCGTGATTATGTTGGCTGTGGTTAAGCAAAAGTCAACGTTTCTGGCTCCTGTTGGAATTGGCCTCGTCCTATTTGTAAACCAACTAGTTGGTCTGTGAGCCTGAATCGTGTATATAGGCTTACACATGCTGATTGTATCCAGGTACCTACTATACTGGTTGTGCCCTCAACCCTGCCCGTGCCCTTGGCCCTGACGTGATCAACCGCAGCTTCCCAGGATACCACTGGATCTACTGGATAGGACCATTGCTAGGGTCTCTCCTTGCATGCGGATTTTATGGTTTTCTCAGCATGTTTCATTATGAAACCGTTAACCCCGGCCAGGATTTCAACCAATGGGAGGCCGCTGCTGGTCCCGGCCCGTGGCATGAAGTGATGGACCGGCACGCTAGTGGGCCAAACTCATCACACTTACCGAGCAATCAGTCAACCCTCCATTCAACCAATGCGGCAACTGCTGAAAACAACTGTGGACAAGCCGATAAGGAATATGGCAACGAGCAAGTGTGATGGGAGGCTGCCTACAGCTACCATCACTACAACATTTGATCAATAGGCTGAATGGTATTCTGCACATCTAGATTCCACCATAAATAACCATCGTGAGGGGCTCTTGGAATGTAACCAGGAAGTAAAGACGATAGGGACTGGGAAATAAGATGGTAATTTGAGATTGCGGCTACGTTTACTTTATCATCTGCTGCCTAATATCCTTTTTTCACTGTGTATATTTGGAGCATAGCTTAAAAGGACACAAGCTTAAAGCATCCTCTGCTTGCAACATACTTTAAAGTTATTCAATAGAATTCAATATAAATCAACAAGTGGAAAATAATCTGTATAATACAAAGGAGTTACCCTGGAGATTGTTGTGTCTGGTTAGTCTCGTTGTGACGTGGATACAAGAGGATGTCATCAAGGTGGGTCGAGATAAACTCATCATGCACCCCCTGCTCCGGCCCTGATATTGGCTCGCTTATTCTGCAAAGGATTAGTAGTGATACAAGGGAGTGTAAGGCGTACACCTACTGCCAAGGAGACTTGTGCCCGGGGAAGATTCGGTAACAATTTGTATAGATTGTTTTGAGCAACATTAACAAAGATAGTGTAACGGAGGACTACTATACGGGGTAGAGGACCCGTCAATTAGGTAAGGATACGTTGGTAAAGCAAAGTGAGACAACTAAGATCCGATAGTAAGTCTAATACAAGAAAGAGACTGATTCTTGTTCTGCTATACTAGTCAGAACAAGTCCCTTTATACCCGGGGATCGACCCCTTCTCGGGGTCGGCTCAGTATTGAGAAGTCAACCAGAAGGTCATCCGACCATCTTTTCAGACCGATTCTATACTGCATGGTGGACCAGGATAGTTCTGCACGGCAGGCCAGGGTGGTTCCTGCACCTCGGACCAGGTATTGTCTGCAGATATCCCTTACCTGCCCCAAAGTTCCCGATACATCAACCTTGCAGTCTCGTTAGGGATTCCGTGACAGATAGCGCCAGTAGTGGACAGCCCCAATGTCATACCGGTCAGTTGAGCTATCATAATGTTAGCCGTCAGTGTACATTACTTCATCTCGATCCAGAGTCGGCAAACCAAGTATCATTAGGGTCAATCCGTCAACGTTATCTGACGGCGGTGTGACAGCTTGGATCACAAAGAATGCTACTTGAATGTACAAGCCGGCGCCTAACCCTAGAACCAGTTCGAGACTGTATATTACGCTAGGAGATGTGTGTTTCTCCACAATAGTAGCTGTTTCTTACTCAGTCAGAGCTTGAAACTTGGTGCGGATTTAGTTCACATACACATTAAGACTGCTGAGAATAAGCGCGAGACCTTCCAGCGATATACCATAGCTTACAGTACCCAATTCGGGACATCGTGACCCCACTTCCCCGAATGGCTACGACTAACATGCAGATAAAGGGGAGTAGTCGGACAGCAGATCTGATTGCATTATCGCCTTCTGTGTATTGGAAATAGATCGGGATGTAGTGCTGATAGGATGAAAGATGGCACGCGACGATAACAGGACTAAGTTGACCCATGGCGTCCGGCCAAACCCCCCCAACTTCTTACGTTGATAGCTTTCTTGAGTTCTCTCCCTTTGATAAGCGTGATATGAATTATGCAGATTGCCAGCTAGTTTATCAAATGAATGCAGTGGTCAGTGCATTGTGTCTGTGAAGCTGTCCTAGGTACATAGTAGCCCGAGGCATGTAGTTATTGGAAGTTTGAGTACTGGTCGCAAACTGGTTATGGTGGGTTACATTGGCTTCATCTTAGATAATCATTGGTGTAAAACGGTTGAGTGGGTCACATTCAGAAATCTAACCAATTATTATAGTAAGTCAAACAGTTTCTTGGTGTTAAAAACTGTGGGCTGACAAGAACATTACTTGTTGCCGGCTCGGGTGTGGCCCGGAGCGGAGGATGTTTAATCCGTCCGTCTCGTTTAGGTCTCACAAGCCAGAGTAGATAGGAAAGCAATAGGAATTGATGATCAAGAGCTTTGAAGCGACACCACGGTGTCAAGATTACTTATTAAAAACCCTTCAGTCATACTGTTTACCACCAACTTGAACTAAGTTTTACTGGTGCCAAATAATTCCGAACCCTATTTACTATAATAAACCATACCTTTTCGTGGAACCAGGCTAAACTGAACCCCTCGGCACCTATGTAGTGATATTCAGTACACACTCGGGTAAGTGACTATATCCACCGCGGCACATATAAACTACCTTTGTAATTATTCCGCAAACCCTATTCTTAGATTTTATATTGTATGGTAACTAGGGGAGTGCTTGATAACTAAGCGTGTTTTACCTTGGTTACCTGTATTGTGTCTAGCACCCTTATGCCCCACGTAGATATCCCCTCAACCCACCAGAGATCCTCCACGTATTCTTCATAGATCCTATTTACTATAGACTGCAAGTTGTTTGAACTCCCACTACGGATAGTTGTCTCCTTCCATACTGGTAATGGCCAAGGTCAAAAAGTTTCCCTAGCATCTCGATTATCACAGGGTCACAACAATCTTTTTAGCCGATACGCCTTTCTTTAGGGTGTCAACACCATCCTGGATTTCTTCTAGCCCTTTCCCAACAACCTCGGGGTCTGGCTTTGGTTTAAGGCGTCCGTTTTCCAGAGCTTTTGCGACAAAGTCTCTCCAGATACCGTCGGCGACATGTTTGTTGGAGTCATAGGTTAGAAAATTGGAACTGACTAAATGAGGGCAAGAAAGGGAAAAAAAGTGAAGAATGTTAGTTATATGCAGCGAAGATGAGCGAAAAGAAAAAAAAAGGCGTTATCACAAGGGGCCTTACTAAATATTGGAGCAAACCGTTCCGTAGATTTATCATATGGTTGAACACTTATAGTCCTGACATCTGCTTTCATCTGGTCCAGAATTGCACGCACCATCTCAAAACTTGGAGGTTCGGAAATAGCGTCGAAGACGCCAACAAAGTCAGTACTGGCGAGCGCACTTGCAACATCCTCGACGACAGTAGGAGACTTATAGTCAAAAACAGCATTTGCGCCTATAGACTTTACCAACTCATGGTTATGAGCGGATGCAGTCGTGATCACTGTTAGACCTGCTGCTTCTGCGAGTTGAATTGTTGTTGTGCCAACCGAAGACGCGCCACCCCAAATGAGAATCGATTTTCCTGTCGGCTTCACACCTGAAGCAGAGGGTAAGGGAAGATCGAGGCTTTCTTTAAGAAACAGGCCTGCCGCGGCAGTCGACATAGCCTGCGGTAGCACAGCGGCTTCTTCAAAGCTAATGGAATCTGGGATTCCTGCTGCAGTGATTTCCTTCACCAATGTATACAACTGAAATCCCGAGTTGGCAGGATCCTTTGACCCTAGTGAGTGGCAATATCTATAACAGCAGTAAGCAGGTCTCCCTATATTTATATATTTCTCCGTGTAAAATCGGCCACAGGACTTACGCGACGACCCGCTGGCCTTTGGTGAAGCGGATCACACCAGGCCCTACATTAACCACCACTCCAGCAACATCTGTGCCCAGAATAAACGGCCACTTTCCCAGCCAAGGAGCACCATATGTCCTGTGAGAATAATGAGATTAACTCGTACGCTGCGTGGGGGATAAAAGGTTCAATCATACTGGATTTTCCAGTCAACGGGATTCTACAGGAAAAGAAAATTAGCCGATATTGATAAAATTGGTGATTCGATCGCACAATAGCAACAGCAGCATTTTTAATCACGACTTCCCCGGGTCCCGGTGTGGGATATGGGGCATCCTGGATATTAAACGGATGCTCAGCAGAACCCATAATCCAGGCAGCCTGATTTTGTGTCATCTTGTCAGGGCGGGGTAAAATAGAGGGTAGATAGTTGGGATTAAGTTTGAATAAAAGAACCTCTGATACAGGGATGTTAAGTTAGTGAATCTGCTGCGATTTCAATGTTGAAGCTTCTTTTCCTTATTGATAGGAACAGGAAGTTGCTTGTTGACAGATTACCAGATCTGAAAGGCACCTGTGCTTGCGACTTAAGCTGGTTTGCATCGAAGCTTCCAGGCTTCCAGCCACCCCGCAGATTACTCATACGAGCCAGTACACAAATACCACATAATATCATATTATTTTACCGTTCTGCGCGGTATGTTATATATGATGGAATATAGTTATTACGGTGCCGTCCTGTATATGGTTTAGTGTTACTTATCATAGGGTTTGAGAAATAATTGAAGAGTATAGATATTTGCACCGGTTTTGCAATCAAGTGTAGCTTGATCAGAGCTTTGTACGACGCCTTGACCGTGTATTCCAGAGCTCGCTGGAAGCCAATGAACTAGTCGCTCAGCTTAAAGATGATTTACAACAGCATCTTCGACATCGAAAGCCTTAAGATAGACGGAAACCACAGAGAAGGGTCAGATATAATGGGCCACTAATTGTATATGATGCAAAACACCGAATTGCGGATCGTACAGCGGTGGAAAGACTACAGGACCGTATATCGAGCGGAAGCAAACTCGGACGCCATTGCGCCGTACATCTGCCACCTGCCACCATCTGCTTGCCGCTTTTATAGGCCGCTCCTGCCGCCTTAACATATCCATTGCAACTATATAAGTCCAACATCTCTCCACCGAACAACGACGCACTTTCTCTTCCATTTCCCCCTCCTGTCCTCCCTAGGCTTCTTCACGGCCCAAGCCCACGGTGGGTTGGGCCTTGGGCCTAAGTCACGGGTCCACCGTGGGTCTGTGGGCCCTGAAGAAGCCTAGTGAAGAAGCCTAGGCATAGGGTATTACTGCCATTTTGTAAAGGGTGTTAGCCAATAGCAAAGTATAAGAATTTGATATTATGTTTAACTGCCAGAGTGAAACTGTAAAAGTATCTGGTAAAATGAGCACCATTATTTAATTTAGGGGAAAGTTATGTTGTTATTGATATCCTTCTTGTTCATCCAATCTTTCGTTATTGAAGACAGCGAGGGATGACACTCGAGTAGGGTAGCAAATCAGTGGTGGCCAGCGAAAAGCATTGTGCATTTAGTAAGCATCAATAGTTTTATTATAAAATTCTAAAATTCGGGGGTTAAAGGTAATGACAGCCCAAATGTGTGGACGACGGGCTGGAATAGTAGTTCTGGTAGTATCACTGGACGTAGGTGCTGGTCTAATGAAAGTAGCAAGGCTCAGCTTCGCGGATAGTAAATATGCCGCCCGCGAATCGGACTCTTAATCCTTGCGTACCCGAGAGGGTCACATAGATCCTCAGTGACAACACCTTAAGCAGACCGAGTATAGAGAATCTTACTCGCGAGAACACTCCATCTTTAGTATCATACTATTTCACCATCTTAACCCTTATACTATGCCCACACGGAAGAACTCAAGGGGACCTCCCTTTGTCAAATGAACTTCAGTGATTTAACAGGTTGAGATATCCGGCTTGGATAGATCGTGACGATAGTATTTTCATCTACATTGGTGGTTTGGCTAGTAGCCATTTGACGTTACGATTATTACACTTCAAAATACACCTCTTACAGGTTTCATTTTAAATGGAGTGTATCTATAGTGACATCACTTTTATCAACAAACAGGACCTCTATCGACACTGCTATCTATGGTAGATCCAGCCGAACGATGTTCGGCGTCCGGCCCGAGGACTGGGTCTCCAAAATTCGGGCCGAACGCCGTGTCTCTCTGACGATGGCAGTCATACCCAATGGCATTTCTTCGATTATTGAGGAATGCATGCCTCGCGTTAGTATACTTCACTTTGACTCGTAGGAAACTTTACCCCGCGCAATAAAAGTTAATGTGGACTGATGATGGCCTTGCAATGTATTTTTCAATTTCCTGCAAGCTATATATTACAACGGTGCGACGCAGGTTGAAAGGGAACTTGATATTTGTTTCTATCACCATATCCCAATCGCCATATCCTTTCCTGTTATCCTTGAATTACCTAACCTTGGTTGGCCATTATTTGTATTTTACTTCTATATCCTTTGACGAATATGACAGCAGAGAGTGGCCCCGCTGCAGGGTGTCCAGATCCGGCAACTGATTTCTGTGTTTTCGGAACTAGGCCTGATAAAGCGGAAATGAAAAAGAATATCCTACAACCTGACTTTGCTCTCAAATGTGGTTCGGATGTACAGAGAGGCACTATATCTGGGGATGTTGCCAATGCTAATGGCCTGCATCGTACACTGGGCAATCGGCAAATCCAACTTATAGCAATTGGTGGTTCCATTGGAACGGCCATATTTCTAACTATTGGTTCAGCACTCACACGTTCCGGACCCGGGAGCTTATTCCTCGCCTTTCTTCTCCACAATATTATGCTTGGTTTGATCAATAACTGTATGGCAGAAATGGCAGTTTATATGCCTGTCAGTGGCGGATTCATCCGCATGGCTTCTACATGGGTCGACGAAGCGTGGGGCTTTATGGCGGGTTGGAACTTCTTCATCTATGAAGCCCTGAATATTCCGTTTGAGATAACAGCTATTCACACAATTCTGTCTTTCTGGCGTGATGATATCCCCGCTGCAGCTGTATGTGCTGCTTGCATTGTTCTCTACGGGTAAGACTTCCTGAGTTCCATTCTACCAACACCACCCCTTTTTCCCATATCAGCTGGGTATTTATCCTTTGAAAAAGCACAATATATGCTAAACACCTTTGATCAAACAGCTCCTTGAACATTCTTGTCGTGAAAATATATGGTGAATCAGAGTTCTGGCTATCAAGCGGCAAAGTTCTCTTGATATTCATACTGTTCTCCTTCACATTTGTCACAATGGTAGGAGGGAACCCACATGGTGATGCATATGGATTCCGACATTGGCAAGATCCCGGTGCATTTGCCGAATACTTACATACCGGGGATCTTGGACGATTCGAAGGATTTCTGTCTGCCCTTTGGTACGCTGCATTTACCTGTGTTGGCCCGGAGTATATCTCTATGATTGCGGGAGAGGCTAAACACCCTCGTATATATCTAAAGTCGGCCTTTAAAACAGCTTACTGGCGATTTGGAGTCTTTTTTATCGGTAGTGCCTTGTGCACTGGAATTGTTGTTGCTTACAACGATCCTGCACTAATCGCTGTTGCTAATGGCGACTCAGACCGTTCCGGGGCAGCATCATCTCCATACGTTGTCGCAATGGAAAATCTCGGGATTGGTGTGCTACCTCATATTGTCAATGCACTTTTGATCACTACAATCTTTTCAGCAGGGAACACGTATGTTTATGCCGCTTCAAGAAGTCTATATGCTCTCAGCTGTGAAGGCAAGGCTCCAAAATTCCTACGAAAATGCACGAAGAAGGGTGTACCGATATATTCCTTTGCTGTGGTCATGGCATTCCCATTTCTCTCTTTGCTGCAATTATCGCACAGCTCTGCCACCGTTCTCTCTTGGCTCATCAATATATTAAGTGGGGCTGCAGTGATCAACTTCATTGTGATGTCTGCCACATATATATTTTTCTACAGAGCGTGCAAACACCAGAGGGTGGACCGTAGTACCCTTCCCTATAAAGGTTGGTTCCAGCCATGGGCAGGGTACATTTCCTTAATCTGGATGACTGTCATTGCAGTGTGCAACGGATATTCGAGTTTCATGCCTTGGAGCCTCACCGAGTTCTTTACCCATTACACCATGATTCTGCTTGCCATATTGACTTTCTTTGGATGGAAGATAGCGAAGGGCACCACTCTACTTCCATCTGAGGTAGCTGATTTACGGTGGGAATCAGCAGAGATTATCGCATACGAAGAGGCTGCCAATGACCCTCCTGTGGGCTTCTGGACAGAAACCTTTCAGTTTCTAGGACAAGGTACTCGTCCTAGAGTAGAAGCAGTTTGAACCTCCTTGGTATCGTGGAGGGAAATGTGAAGTTCAACCGGACCTTCGCTTAAAAGCTGGGTGGAATGCGTTCCTATGTCCATGGCTATAGGCTAGATCAGGACATACTTGACAGCGGATTTGAAGCACCTTGGAGATACCATTCTATATAACATTTACAGATTTCCAAGATTCCACCACGTAGAGGAGCCTTCCGAAATATTCCTAGCGCTGGATTCTGGAGGGAAACCATCCGTGTGCCCCAATTGAGGGGTTTCGGTGAGGTCTGCCCAAGTCCACGAAGTATTGAACAAGAAGTTCGGAGTCGGTGGTGATAAAAGGTTATGTCGGATAATGCCGCCGTTGGAAAGCGCTGGTGACGTTGAATTGGCCTTGTATGCCGGCAATTTTGCATCGTGCCCGAGAGTTGGGTCTACGATGACCGACGGCGGGGTGTCTGTAGTGCTGATCTCAAGTGTCGAATCTGGTTCCACCTCTTTATCATCACTAGGAATGAGCGAGGCTACTGAAGAGCGTGAAAGCGAGGACGCAGGTTCTGAGCGGGACGTGGAAAATTGTAGAACTGCCCACATCAAAGGGACACTAAGTTGAATTCTAGACGGCGTCCTCTCCCAATCCGTGTTGTCCAACGCAATCCGAGCCAATTTGTCCAGTGACTGGGCCTGAAATCATTAGTATGGAAATAAAGAGTCACTATAACAGGGAGATATCGGCTTTAAAGAACACGAACCAATCTCTTACAAGCAGGTGAAAACACAGAAAAGCTCTCCAGAAACCTTTGACATTTTGCAAAGTCTGTTCTCGACTTTTGACCCAACCGGGCGTCACTAGCGCAAGAAAAATAGAGATGTACAGTGGCTGCGATGGCGGCTGCATGCGCTAGAAAAGGATCATATATTTTGATCTGTTTCTCGTAAATCATGTCAATAGTGCGAACGATCCACGTAGCATGTAGTAGAACTAGCTCTGAGGATTTGCGCCAGAAAGTATTAGGGATTGCTAGATTAGGATAATGTTCGGACGCTGTGATATATAAAAATGGATGGTTCATCACTGTTAATATTGAATGCCAAACGAACTGCATCTTGAGCCATGGCATCCAATAGTCTCTGTTCCGCTCCACTTCATCTGGCTGACGCTCATAAAATTTTACTATATTATATCGATGACTCAAGGGTGCCTTGTTTTCAATCTCTGTTAAATCAGCAAGCACCTTAGAATAGGTCGAGTCTACACGCCAAGGCTCCATTAACTTGTTCCGAGAACAATCAGAAATATATACTCTGACTCGACTCCAGACCCATCCAAAGTGGATTGAGAGACTCCAAATGCCAATTTCTGATTCTGTAGCAGTAGTGGTATCTCTGGGGAATTCGGTGTCCCTGGCGTCAGAAAGGTAGTATGGACGCCAAACTTCCGGTACTGCCCTAAGCATGCCATGCTGTTCGCTATAGATTTGTTCCAGAGCTTGAATGCTCCAGGTGAGTCTTTTCTTTCGCTCACTGGCAGGATCCTCATTTAGTCGCGTTGGAATATCTATTGTAGACCGACACAGTTGAGAGCCAAGGCCGAGGTAGAATTGCCCATTATGCATATCACCATCTTCTTAACGTCAAATGACCGGTGGAAACAAGACACAATAGAGGGTTATTACCTATAAATGCAGAGCACGCAAGCAAGCAAATGCTTTCAATGGTTTCAAGCTTAGTTGTCTCATTTGCGAGGGATAGCATGATCGACCACCTAGCATATTTACCGTAATTGGGTAAAATATCGTTATTTGAGAATCGGGTGGTGAGTTGTAAAATACTGTACACAAGTTCACTGGGTAAGTTAGCGATGTTTCCTAGATCTTGGCGCTCAAAACACCAAATCGGCTGCCGGTGGAAACGCTCGAAGTAAAGATCAAGGCCATAGGCGATAGTAGACTCGGCAATATCTAGCTTTGGTAGATGAAATTCGGGTTGAGGATCGATTGATTGCTGGGTTGGTTGCTTGGGGTCATTTAAAGAGCGGTGGTCTCTCGAGGCTTCAGTATTTGTATTTGTCCGCAATGTGGAAGAAGCTTTAGGTGACTCCGAGGATGGCAGGGAACCCAGCTCTTCATCTGGGTAGTCAGGGGCACATCGCTGCTCTCTGTAACCCATCAAGAGGTCTACCTTTTTTTCAAGATCGGCCAATCGGTCCTATTCAAGTGTTAGAACGTAGAAAAAAGATCCCGTCTCAACTGTGGCTACCGGTGGGTGTGGCTTATCATAAATGCAGGGTTTCTTCAGCCGGACGCAGCTTGAGCAGGCAGGCCTTTCCGAAGGACATCGCGTCTTTTTCTTTCTATTCAATGTGAGATTTCATATTGCAGCCACAAGGCACAAAATATGTGACTACAGACCTGCAGTTGCGGCAGGCTTGCCGTGCCCGTAGCCGCTCGCGGTCAGGCCCTCGGCGCATGGCGATTGCAGGCACACGCCGGAACTAGAAGGGTATATTACTTCTTCACACGCACCGTCTCCACAGTGGTTCCGTGTTGGGGAAGGGCTCTAGTTAAATCAGTGGTGCTAAGCGTTGGGTGGATGGGCATGGCATCCTAAGGGAAGAAGGGTTCAGAAAGAATCAAGGATGTCCGGGGGATAAGTAGAACGTGAGGGGAATTGCCGATGTAATTCCATTTGGTCCAATTACGTCCTACCGCACAGGCAACCCCTCAACGTGCCTGTGGGGTGAACTCTCTTTCTTGGCGCCTCTTTCTATGGGGTCGACAATCGGGGCTGTGAGGTCGTAGCCGGTCACGTGGTCGGCTACAGCATCCGGCCGCAATCGCATGGTGCCCTAAACGCCCGGCCATGTTGATTATAAGGCGGCAAGGCCTTGAACAGCGATGAGTTCTTGTTCATTGGCAAGGATACCTCTCCCCCTTTTTTTGACCTTTCGAAGCGTTTCTCTACTTGAAGTGATAAGATGGCTACATTTGATTGGCATGCCGAAAGGACTGACCTCTCCAATATAGCCCTATTGGACCGGGCTCCGGAGAGTGAAGGAATTGACCTCAGCGCACTACGTCTCTATAGACTGAATCGCGTACGAAGTCAGATGGCAAGATACGGCATAGGTGCTGTCATACTCTCCGACCCTGTTAACATTCGCTACGCCACAGGCAGCCGCAACATGCAGGTCTTCAGCATGCGGAATGCACCGTCACGATACTTGTTGTTAACTCAAGACCGATCGATCCTTTTTGAGTTCACAGGCTGCCTTCATTTGGGCCAGGGCTATGAGACTATTGACGAAGTGCGGCCATCAAGAACGGCGAGTTTTGTGGCTGCTGGTCCCAACATCGAGGAACGGGAAATCTTGTGGGCTGAGGAGATGGGAGATCTGATTACAACGCTCGTGGGGAAATCTGCCACCATCGGTCTGGAGCGCCTAAACGCAAATGTGGCGATCGCGTTGAAGAACCTTGGCTTTGGGATTGTCGACGCTCAGAAGCCCGTCGAGATGGCACGCGCCATCAAATCAGCCGATGAGGTCAAGTGCATTATTGCATCCCTGCGTGCTACTGAAGTAGCAGTGGGTATACTGCGTGACACCATTCGCCCAGGAATCACAGAGAATGCTCTATGGTCAGTTCTACATCAATCGATCATCGCCCAAAACGGAGACTACTGCGAGACACGTCTGCTCAGTGCGGGTCAACGTACAAACCCGTGGTTTCAAGAAGCGGCAAGTTATAGGATTGGCAAGAACGAGCTGATTTCGCTCGACACTGATGTCGTCGGGTGCCATGGTTATTATGCGGATTTCTCGAGAACCTTCCATTCGGGCCCTGATCGTCCCACCGAGGCGCAGCGAGAGCTCTACCGAGTAGCGCACGAGCAGGTGACCCACAATATGAACATTCTACGTCCTGGCTTGACATTTCGTGAATATGCTGACTTGGCATGGGATATTCCGGAAAAGTACTACGCTAATCGATACTATCTCTCGGCACACGGTTGTGGAATGACAGGGGAATATCCATACCTCTATCACAGGGGAGATTTCCCGGATGCTGGATATGACGGTGTTATTGAGACTGGGATGGTCATCTGTGTAGAAAGCTACATTGGCGAGCAAGGTGGCTCTCAAGGGGTGAAGCTTGAGCAACAGGTTTTGATTACGGAAACGGGCATTGAGGTCTTGTCAAAATTCCCATTCGAGAAAAGTTTCCTGCAATAGTACCGTCGTTCGTTGACCAGGCAAGAACTAGTTTCGATTGACCCTTTAATGACAAAATCAATACCTATCCTTTGTGGTTTATGTTTACAAGTATGTTAGAATGACGATAACCTCGTCAAGGAATGAGCTACTACTACGGAATATTCCTTTTTTGAACAACCGGGTAAAGCTACCCTTCCACCTAGTAGACTTCGGCAGAGTCCAGCCTATTATGGGTTGGGTTTGGGTCTAAATCTCAAATGTATTATAGATTTTAGATCCCTGGCCATGATCTATAATCTATATAGATGTAACCTAGGCTAGTTAAGATCAGTAAGATTAGGTCATAGCTCGCAGAACTCCCCCAGGAGCCCTGTTTTAAAGATAAAACTCGGCGATGTAGTAGACCGCCCGCGGGCTCGATAATATAGTTCCCAATTTTGAACATTGAGGCCCCCTGCGCGCCCTTTTGCGGGGCCCAGTTTCTCTGTGATCCTATCTCACATTTGCTTGCGTTGCCCTGTACCCTAGTACCTGAGGGACAGGTGTCCATCCCGCATCAGAGTATCTAATTAGTTTATTTGTGGTGTTCCCACGTTTGTAACAGTAGATCTACTAGACAAGGTAGAGAGACCTGCTAGTTAGGATACAAAAGCGAGAGGAAAGTGGTTGTCATAATCTGACTAGTAGAACTAAAACATAAGGAGACTGATTCGTGCCTTTCTTCTTTGTGTCTAATACCATACTTAATTTGCTCAGGGTCCTTGTTACTACTCGCGGAGTCCTTAGACAAAGCTCCAGGTCTAACATACCAGTTCTTTGGTATTTAAAATAGGATTAACCGCCGGTTCCTTAGTATATAAATAAGGAGAAGGACCAAGATAACGGGGGGGTGGGAAACCTCATGGGGTTCTTAGGTCAATTCCGTGTCGATGTCAAGGGTTTGGTTAAGCCACTCTAAACCTAACCTAGCCATTCACCAGTCTAACTAGGGCCAAGGATAGCTTAAAGCTTTTCCGTGGTTCTGATAAAAATCTGCAAGCCTAGTATGGTATTCTGGTACACTCAGTCAAATGTTCATTACTCCAACTCCAGTGTATAACAGTGAGGGAAAAAAAAGAAATACATCTCACCTTCTACTGCCATATCATCTGCCGGTTGCAAATCATAAACATCGCCATATTTATGCACAAAGATGAGACCGTCTGGAGGATTCACACCTATTCACCCCATTGAGAAGACAAGAACATCAATATGGAAAAAGATCATCAACAAACCTGGCGCAACTGAATAGATGGCGATTCTGTTACCATCATCTGTACTAGGTTGAGCACTAGTAGACCTTAAAAGCTTGTTTCTCAGTATGGGGGAGAAGCATAGAAATATCAGGAAGTGCCGTCGCCAAAGACTGCACTCCAGAATATTGTGAGGAAGCTTATCGTTGACACCATAGTTCCAGAAAAACCGCAATTGCCAGGAAGTTAAATCAATTGTGGTTTGTCGCATAAACTGACGAAGCCAGCCATTCGTATCCTCGTTCGGTGCTGCTAGCTGGAATCCTGTGTAGAACCCATTCCTTGGCAGAGGGTTCGTGTTTGCATGCCGGGGTCTAGGAATACGTCTCAAACGGTCTTGATCGACGATCTGTAGAGTGTGGCCCAAAAAGACGGTGGTGTCTCTCCGGCAGCATATGATCCGGACTGCGAGAGAAAACACAAAGTGTTGGCAGTTACTTTTGAACAAGTCATACAACCCCATTCGTCGTATCACCCATTCGGCTATCTTGTGGATCTGATCCGGGTGGTAGTCTGTTTTGCCCAAATGATATGCCATCAGAGGAACACTTGGATGGCTGCGATGAGACTCATAGTCTGGTGACTCTTTGGAAGAGAGGTCTTCGTCCTTTAGAATTGTCTGTGCGCCATTAACCTTTTCAAGCTTGTATAGATGGTAATAGTGACCATTGCAGTATAAGGACCAGTGATATATGGACTGTGTCAGCGCGCGGTGAAACATATCTGGGCGCATTACAGCGTAAACATCATAAAGCCCCGTTGTTAGCGATCTCTGATCATCCTCGGCTGTGGTTTCGAACGAACGGTGCAGTTGCCGACGGGATACAACAAGATAAGGGAATCTCACAGGGTTAAGCCGGAACATCCAGTTGAACCGTGACTTTTCCCTGGGCCTTTCGTAGATATAAGCCCTGGGAACTGGAAGGCGGGACTGGGGATGTGCCAAAGGTTGTGCTAGTATTTCTGTGTTGGAGATTCCCCCAAATACTTCACTATCTATGAAGCTCTGGCTGCCCACGCTATAAGTTGAAGGATGAGGACCCATTTGTCGTTTTGTCTGTTATTGTGGGGCTTGAGAAGGAGCAACTCGACAATACTGTATCCACTTTAATATTGTCTGGCAAGCTCTTCGCGTGAAAGTTCAGCTTAAAAGCCTTTTTCAACTGTGGCACAGCCAAATGTGGCATCCAATGAAATGAAGCCAAGTATTATATCTTGCTTAGCCTTGTATCAAGCCTGTCTACACCCCACCAGGTGTTCAATATTTGGTAGCCTCCAACAAGAGGAGTATGAGACTGGCCTATCTAAGATTAAATAGTCACAATACCCACAATCCTTCTTATCCGGGTGACAGCCTGTCCAGTATGCTCTACAGTACTCTGGAGTCTTCTCTTCCTATAAGCCAACGAATAAGTAGGAGAAGAACAGAACAATCGTAACTGCTTCTGCTTCTTGTGCCAGCTTCTAACGCCTATCTCAAAGCCTTCCACGTATTATATCAGCATTCCCGGCCCCAGAAATATTGTTAGCTCATGTCCATTTTTTCGGGTGTTTAAACGCATTTGGAATTTGGCACTGCGATCCTCAACGTTCTTTCCTTCTCTTACTCTCTACGTCACTTCCTCCCTCTCGTTCCTTGCTTTCCTTATCCAGAAGTAGAGGGTAGGGACTTGGAGTTAGCATGTAGAGTACATGCCAGGCCCAATTAACTTCAGCGGTACTAGACGAATTCTATATTACTATCATTGGGTTATAACTGGTATACAAGATGTGCCTACTGTGGTTAAGGAGTGCAACATCACTGAAAGGGGGGCGAGAGGAAAACTTAATCAATTTATGACTAGGCTATGATGTGCGAAGGGACGACCTTTTTTTACCTTTTTGACCCTAAACTCCTGGCTAGGTATCTGTGCACATGAAATACAATAGATTCCATTTTACACTGCATTCGATGAGTGCGCACTACCGGTAGAGTGGTAGACCGAGTTTGGTTTCCTCCTGAGCAGCCACGGCAAGTCCTTTATGAAGTGGTAAAATGCCTCGAAGAGAACTAAACCAAAGGCGCAGAGTGGACCTAGAATAGCAAAAACAGTAAAGCCGTACGAGGCAGCCATAAAGCTCTTGTTCTCCTTTAGCCGATCTGTGGCAAGGCCGACCTGCATCGCCGTCAACACTAAGGCGATGAAGACAGTTGGGGTGGCTAGCCATGTGCGGTTATCATGAAACAGACTTCCGTATTTTCACCGACCGCACGCATGTCGGGCTCAAAAGGTGGAAGCTGAGTGAAGCGGTGGATGGTATTGAGTCTGGCTAGGCGAAGCTCACCGCGATAAAAGTGAGGGAGGATGTTTTCTTCGCTGCGGCATGCAAGAAGAACCTCCTCCAAAATTTCGAGTCGAGCAAGAATCGTGGTAAGGGCTTGATGAAAATCCTCCCATCATTTGCCCACAGAAGGTGGAGATCCATCTGCTCTGAGACAACAATTTCCCGCCCTATCGAAATCTGGTAGCGCAAAGGCTTCGGCGGACGTTTAGCGCCAGCAAACCATAAGTGCCTGTCAAGGGCTTCCAATCTCTTGAGTGATAATTCACTGGAGACAAATTCATCTGGATAATATCTGGGGACTTCAACCTGGTTATTACTTTGGCGAAAGCAGGCCGGAAAGCTGTCGGTGGTTCCCAAGCTCTCTTGTTGAGGGCCTAGAAATTCGGTGGTGAACGGCAGTTGGCAGGTTAGATGACATGGCTGGCTGGGCATTAGCTCTCTCGAAGCTCCAGAGTCACTGGGCCTGATGAGTAAAGTCATGACTATTTCATAAAATCTCTTCTTCAGCAAGGACGGGTTATGGGCCCCACAGAGAGATGTAGAATAAATAGCCACGGTGGCGGTTAAAAAATTGCAATAGTTCCTAGTCGCTTCCTTTGGGTTCGAAATACCTCCAGAGGTGCTACTGCAGACGTTCAATTAGCCTTCAATGTACTGATAATCTTGACCTAGGTTGTATCCTGTTATTACCACCACTTCTCACACGCCTAGGGTCGCACGACTCCAGTGCGGTGGTATATTTCCCCACTAGGCCAACTCAACTTGATTCCTATCGGGTCATGAGGAGCGTCATCAGTACCCACGAGTCCTGTTGCAAGGTTGAGAAATAGCGAGAGCGATTGCGCAATGAATGCAGGGTTAGCCCCAACTGCTGCAAAAGGCCCTCTCGGCTGAACTAAGGTATGAACTATTGGATCCTATCAGACTACCCGAAACACTCGGGAGACTTGGCATCTTGCATATAGCCACCGCTGGCTGATTTATGAGATCCGATAACATTAGTAATTCTTGATGATGAACAATATGTACATAAAAATTATTATATATATGTGTGGACGGTTGAAGGAAGGTGTCAAAACAAAATATCTTGAATTCTTGATGAATCTAAAAGAAACTAAAGCTAGAACTGGGAGACATGAGGTCCTATATATGTGGTATAGGACAAAGGAATAGATCACGATCAGGTGATTGATATGCCTGAGGCACCTTCAGATGTCTGCAGACATTTACAGACATCTACAATATGCAATACAACTATTATATAGTTAAATGTCTTATAAAAATAACAGCAATTGGTTGTTTTGTGTGAGATTCTGATTTTCCGATTGTTATATATATATTGGTGGTTGTGGGGAAATACGTAGACTTTTGTCCAAGAACTATATATATATATATACCTAGCCACATTTAAACTAGATAGGAACAATCAACCCCATTAACCGAACCTAACCTAGCTATATGCCAGTCTAGCTGTGGATGCATTTGGATCACGAAGTTAAGATGTTTGGATATGAGAAATTATTGGTGGAGGGAGGATGTTGGGATGGTTTCCGTGCAACTGTGTATTGATTGTATGGGAAGTGAAGAAACATATAGTCAAGAATACCTTGCGTGGGTGGGGGGATATGGGGTGCATAATGACTCCGTAGTCGTTCGTGCGGTTTGGATGGAACCACTGGCCAGAGGCTATTCAAAGGATTATTCTCACGATCGCGGAGGCGGAGTTACGGAGTTGCGGAGTTATAATCGAGTCCGTCCTCGTATAGCGATCGTTCGACATGATATGAGTACAAATCCTTTGAATCGAGTTCTTCTTTTGTTGTGACAAGGTTCAGCGAAAACCATACTTACCACGACCATAGTCCCTTAATGGCCGCGCTCGGCACTTTCGCGACATGCCTCCTGGCATCAGTCGGAGGCAACTCTAGTCTAGTCGCCTTTCCCCAGCAACCCAACTACCCAAGCCTCGTGGAACCGTACAATCTGGATCTTCTTAGGACCCCTGCCGCCATTGTGTTCCCCAAGGACACCTCACAGGTGGCAGCGGCTGTCAAATGCGCTGTAGATGCAGGAATCAAAGTCCAAGCCAAGAGTGGCGGGCACAGCTACGGCAACTATGGCTCGCCCACGGACGGACTCTCTATCAACCTAGAGAACCTCCAGCATTTTAGCGTTGACCCCAACACCTGGATCACCTCCTTTGGCCCTGGTAACCGCCTCGGACGGGTGACCGAACTCCAGTACAACAACGGAGGCCGGCATACCCCCCACGGGTCGACTTTCACCGTCGGACTCGGCGGGCATGCGACAGTTGGAGGGGCTGGCGCGGCGTCACGGCAGCTCGGCCTGTTGATTGACTACCTCGAGGAAGTGGAAGTCGTGCTGGCCAACTCGTCTGTGGTGCGCGCCTCCAAGACGCAACATACAGATCTCTTCTTCGCCATTCGCGGCGCCGGTTCCAGTGTAGGCATCGTGACCGACTTCGTCATACGCACGGAACCCGCGCCACCTTCTACCATCAGTTACACGTACATCTGGACAGGAACGGACCCAGCGGCTCGCGCACGGGTCTTCCTCTCGTGGCAAAGCCTGCTCGCCAGCGGTACCCTACCACGAAACACCGGCTTTGACCTCGTCGTGACCCCGAGCAGCATCATCGTCTCCGGTGCATACTTCGGCAGCCAAGCGGAGTTCGAGGCCCTCAACATCCTCTCACACTTCAGTGGCACGGCGCCCCAGATCACGCAGATCACACCCTACACAAACTTCTACGAGTTCGCCGCCGCGGCAAGCGCCCGGACGATCGCCTCTGGCACGGCCCAGCCGAGCCACTTCTACGCCAAATCCCTCGTGTTCAAGCAGCAGACCCTGATCCCGGACGGCGTGGCGCATGCTGCCTTTCAATATCTCAACACGACGATAAACGGTACGGATCTGTACGCGCTTACCTTCAACGGGCTCGGTGGTGCAGTCGCCGACGTTGCTCCCTCGGACACCGCTTTCGTCCACCGCGATACTCTATTCTTCGCATTCTCATTCGGTCGCACCGCCGGTGCTTTGACTGACACAACGATCCAGTTTCTGAATGGGCTGAGCGACGTTCTTATGTCGGGCCATCCGAATGCGTACTACGGGCAGTATGCGGGGAATGTTGATCCAAGGGAGCCAAAGGCGGAGGCGTGGGCGGCGTATTATGGGAATAATTTGCAGAGGCTGAAGACGGTTAAGGCGCAGGTTGATCCGCATGATGTTTTTCATAATCTGCAGAGTGTTCAGCCTGGGTATTAGGTGCGTTGGAGAGGCGGGGGCTCGACGATGGCTGGTAGCCCTCACGGATGGGCTACTGAGGGGCATGCTGGTGGTGCAATGAGTCAACCTGTAGCAGATAAAATGAGAGAATAGAATATTTTTCGTCCGGTCTGACGTTGTTCAGGGACTTCCCCAGTCAGTAACATAGGTGAATGACAGGTGGGGGAGTTGATGGAACTTGAAACTCGGCACCGAGAGACTCACGAGCGTGTATCGGGACAAAAAAGATGGCTTCGGCTAAGCGGGACCACGGATGACAAGGGGTTCAACGTATGTTAGAAAAGCCTGCCTAGAGAAACCCCCCCGCAAACTCCTCAGTCCCAAATAAGAAACTATCCATCTCCAAATCAATGTTTTGGAAAAGATCATCGAAGCAAATCCCTGGCGGCGACTCCTCCACCTCTAAAGCTCCCGCACTCACCCCCACGCCCGCACTGGTGCTACCTCTACTCTCGCAAGCGCTCACACCCACACCCACACCGGCACCAACCGGGCGTGCCCACCGCCCCCGGATCCTGCTGGCAAGCCTCTCAAAGGTCCGCACGCACTGCGCTGCATATGCACACAGATGCTGATGCCCCCGCAGCGCACGTAGCACACTCTCCCAGCTTTCCGCGATGGACTCTGAGAATAGTTCCGGACGGATCATGGCAGCCAGGAAATTCGCGCCGGCGATGTGCAGGTAGTACAATCGGTACCACCAGGGGAGTAGGCCGATGGGCTGGTCTGGTTCGACGGTTTCGATGACGAGGGTGGCGATTCGTTGGGCGGCGTCGAGGCACATTGTTGCGGCGTTCTGGAGGAGGTGGTGGCTGAGACTGGGTCGTGGTAAGGAGGCATTGGAGTTGCACGTCATGGAGTAGACCCGTGCAAGCATGGGTCGGTAAAGGAAGATGCGGTGGTGGAGGTATCTGACCTAGATCAGCAGGGGGTCCTTGCAACCGATGTTGTTTGATGTCGGGAGGTCTGTCCCGGCCCCGGCTCGTTATGGAGGGTTCTGCTGACTTACCGTAGATGAAGCAGATACCCCTCGGCGCGAGATGCTCGGTCAATAACCATCTTGAGATTCGGTGCCTGCCACTCGAGGGGCAGACTGGCCTCCCATTGCTGCAGGGACGCGTCGAGTGGTAAGGCCGCGTTGCAATAATCGTCTTGCTGCGACTGCGACGAACCCGGTTGGAGCGATCTCGATGCGGGTGTACTCCGCGTTCGTAACTGCGCCAGTTGGATCTGATTCCCGATTTCGTAGAGCCCTAGTCCCCACGAGTCTCGCTTCGCGTTGGCGCCCTTTTGCTGGCAACTGCTCGGTGGAAGTGGGATGGGGACTAGGGTCGATGTTTTCCCCAGGGACCAGGATGTACAACTGTGATGATGAGTTATTGACGGCGAGATGAGGGGAGAGCGGGGGAAATTGCATGGAGACGAACCGATCAAGAGCGACACAGCTCGCCCAGACTTTCAATTTCAGGGCCTCGTCTTTACGTTCACCGCGATGGCCGCACATAGTCTGCGCCATGCGAATTGCCACGCCGGCGCTCATCCACGTCTTTTGCGGGTTATCTGTGCAGTGAAGGTATCGGTTGATCAATATAAGGCTCTGGAGCAGCTCCAGCGAGGCTGGCATCCACAGTAAGCCAGCGGGAAGCAGCGCCCACGCGCGTAAGAAGAAACGATTCCCCTGCTCATTTCGTTGCTGTGGCGGGATATGCTCTTGTCGCTGGACTGCTAACGCAAACACGACATTGAGAATGCACAACCAGAGGCCCGACCGCGTACATGGCGGTCCACCTAATGTCGAGTATATGTTCTCGTAGTTCTCCACAAAACGCGGGTAATCCAGTATCGGCTCCACCGGCTCCACATATCGCCAGTATGTATCAACCAGCTGATCCGCATGGCCGCGCGGTGGTAACTCGGTGACGAAATGGGAGCGGAGCGAGTGAGGTGGAGAATCGAGAATGAGATTCTCGAAGAGCGGCGCGTCAACAAAGGGGACTTGGTGCGAGCCTGCAGCGGGATCTATGGCGGCGGCGACTTGGCCTGCGAAGCGGCCGTGAGCGGTGTAGTATGTTCGGTTCTGGTCAGGATCGGGGTCGGTACCTTCCCCTAGGCGCTGTTCCGTATCACCAGCCTCGGTGAAGGAGTCCCCATTGTTCGAGGGTGTTCCGACCGATGCAGGTGGGGTGTGAGGGGAATAGCGAGCTGAAGGTGCGAGATGATGGCCACGAGAGCCGAGCTCGATGTGGGTTCCCGGGGTGTAGATAACGTGCCTCCCTTGCATACGGGGTCTGGTGCATCCTTCATGGTATGTCAGTCTTTGAGGTCATGAGAGAAGGAGGTAAGATACCCGGACGCGTGCCATCGCACTTGGCTTTCCTTGAACGGCAAGCTACGCAGGCGCTCCGGACCTTCAACCGGGTCCTGTGGGGCTTGGGCTGTGGATGCTGGTCCATATCCATCGTCCGTGCGATATAGTGAGCACGGACAGCTGGGGGAGGTGAACAATCGCTCTATACGTCGATCAACCCCGGGCAGCTGTCTATTCAAGAAGATATTCGTGTGGTGAAGATGAGGAACGGCAGAGAGAGACTGGAATACAGCCGGAGTTAAGAAAACACCGAAGTCTGGCCATCCCAGCCAGAAGCAGCCAACCAGAGATAGGTCCGCTAGCTCAACACGGAACAGCCGTCTATTGGACACACTGCAGGATCGACCAATGAAACGTGCTTCCGCCCGGTCGAGAGCAGCCAACCACGGAGCAGTCCGCTTGTATATCCTGGCACAGAGCTTACTATAAAACACTGGTATCTGGAGCTGTACATATTCAGTCCGTGATATATTATATCGCACCCATGGCGGCCACATCCAAGGCTAGCGTCTCCGACTCGGAGCGAAACCACACGTACAATGGCTCCGGCACCGACGGTGACCCGTTTGTGGTGGAATTCTACAAGGATGACCCAGGCAACCCGATGAACTGGGGCGAGGCTCGAAAATGGTTTATTGCTTCAATTGTCACTTTCTCTGTCTTTGCGGTGACGTTTACTTCCTCCGCGTACTCGGTTTCTGCTGCAAAAGTGTTTCAAGACTTTGACATGAGCACCGAGGTCTTCATCTTGGGGCTTTCGCTATTTGTGTTGGGGTTTGCGATTGGGCCTGCTCTTTGGGGTCCGTTGGTGAGTCAATCCTCCTGCGTCCATGTTGTTGCCCATTGGCTAATGATGTCCCGTCAACAGTACGTGTAGCAGTGGCGGTCAACATACGTAAACTGAGCTGATGCTAACATGGTCAAGGTCCGAACTGTACGGAAGGCAAGTCCTCTGGATCATCACACACGTCGCTATGGTTGCCTTTATGGGGGGCTCAGCTGGTAGCCAAAATGTTGCGACATTACTGATCCTACGCTTCTTCGCTGGCACGTTTGGGGGCTCCCCGCTGGTCAACTCCGGCGGCACCATCGCTGATATCTTCCCGCCGGCCCAGCGTGGCCTCGCCCTTACGATCTACTGCGTCGCCCCGTTCCTGGGCCCAATCCTGGGGCCGATTATCGGTGGATTCGTCTCTCAGGGCGCGGGGTGGCGCTGGGTCCAGGGTCTCTGCACCATCTTCATTGGTGTTGTGGGCATCCTCGGCGTGATCTTCGTGCCTGAGACGTACGGTCCAGTCCTCCTCCAGCGCCGTGCCAAGAGACTCGCCCAGGCCGATGGGAAAGTGTATGTGAGCGTGCTGGAGAAGAGCCAGGGGACGAAGACTCCAGGGGAGGTTTTCAAGCGCGCCCTGTTCCGACCCTGGATCTTCCTCTTCCTGGAGCCCATCGTGCTGATCGCGTCCCTCTACATGGCCATCATCTACGGAACGGTGTACATGTTCATGGGCGCCATGCCGATCGTCTATAACGAACACCGCGGCTGGTCCGAGGGCATCGGCGGCTTGTCCTTCCTGGGAATCATGGTGGGTATTATCTTCGGACTCGTCTACGCCATCTGGGATAACAACGGGCGATACACGCGGCTGTTCAAAGAATCCATGGCCCAGTCGCGATTTCCTCCACCGGCCGAGGCGCGTCTGCCCCCGGCCATCATCGGCGGCATTGCGCTCCCCATCGGGATGTTTGCGTTCGCGTGGACGAACTACCCCAGCATCCACTGGTCGGTGAGTATCATCCTCTCCGCGCCGTTTGGATTTGGATGCGTGCTGGTGATCCTGCCGATCATGAACTACCTCATCGACTCATACACCATCTACGCGGCGTCGGTACTTGCAGCGGCGGCCATCTTCCGGTCCATTATCGGCGCCGTATTCCCGCTTTTCACCACACAGATGTACCATAATCTGGGTATCCACTGGGCATCGTCGATCCCAGCATTCCTGACCTTGCTTTGTGCGCCGTTCCCGCTGGTGATGTATCGGTATGGCCGGGCGGTGCGCATGAAGTGCAAGTACTCGTTTGAGGCGGCGGAGATGTTTCGCAAGATGTTGCTGCAGCAGGCCGGTGCGGCAGCGGGGGGCGAGAAGCACAAGGAGGAGGAGGAGAAGGAGGGGGCGAAGGATTCAAGTTCGGAGTAACTCAACAAAAAGCGTTTGCGGCGGTGGATAGAAAGGGCTGTCAGGCCGTGGCGGAGTTCAAGTTACTCCGCGTAGGGTGGAATCGCGTTAGAACTAGGGTTGCTTTTGTAATTAGACATTATATGTGGGGAAAAAATTAATTCACGCGCGAGGCGCTGCACATACACACCGTACATGCTGATCTCTCTACTGGTGTGTGCGGTACAGGTTGGTAATGATGCTATTCGTGCCCAGACACTATGCGCTAAGAATCCATTAGATACCGGCCAGAGCACACTACACCACGAAATATATAGCATTGTATTGCATCGACAACGACGACTGAGTCTACTCCTGGCGCCCATCAATAGTCTAGATCTAACGATAGACCTGTAAGAATATCAAACAAATCATCTTTCTCAAACGCTTAGAGACTTGGCGTGCACACTCCGCTCCACCACATCGACAGCCAGCTGGGACAGGCTCGGGCTCTGCACGACATTGAAAATGGAAAGCTCCGCGCCAGCTTGAGTAAACAGCATTTTGCGGACCTCCACTGCCACCAGCGAATCCACCCCCTGCTGTGAGGGCGACTGGCCCAAGTCGACGTCTTCCACGGGGACTAAGAACATATCCGCCAGCATTTCTGCCAGCGCAACTTCAACCACCCGAATGGCGTCGGCCTTTGATGCGCACGCACTGATTCGCGCAGCGAGAGACTCGCCTGCTCCCTTGTCCTGGTCTGGATCGGATGCCGTGACAGGGGGCCGGTATTTCACGGGGAGCAGACGCATGTCCCGCCCGAGGTCACCGTCGATATTCCAGTGCTCGCCGGGGCCGGTATTGATGCCGCCTACAATAAATTGCGGGTCAAACGGGGATAGAATCGCGGACTCGAGTGCGGCGAGGACATGGTCCTCCTCGATGGCTCTGCGGCCGGCTTTGAGGAGTGAACGGCGGAGGGACTCGGAGGCTCCGGATTCGGCGACGTAGCCGACGGCATTGACGACGGACAGGTCGATGGAGACCGCGGGCAGGTTGCAGTGGTGGACTCGCCAGTGACAGAGGGCGTCTTCGTATGCGCCTGCCGCGGCATATGCGGCCTGGCTGGCGTATCCCAGCACCCCGTTGATCGAGGAGAAGAGGACGAAGAAGTCGAGGTCGCCCGGTAGGTTGAACTGGTGATGGAGGTTCCACGTACCGGCGACCTTGCTCGCAATAGTGCACGTCCAGTCCTCCAAGGTCATTTTCTCCACAAGCGCATCCTGATGCACGTTAGAAAAGAATCTTAAGACACAACGTTGGGCTCTACACTTACCCGAAGGACAAAGGCTGCGTGAATAACTCCCCTGATTGGTGGCAGGCCTGCTTCGGCACACTTGTCGATTGCCCTATCCAGGTCTTCTGCATTCGCGATATCGCAGCTAATGGGCAATGCTCGCCGGCACCCAGCCGCCATGAGTTTGGCAGCAAGTGCAGCCACCCCGTTACTTGTTCCCGCGCTCCGGGATACAAGGACAAGGTTTTTCGCTCCACGGCCAACCAGCCAATGTGCAGCCGACTGTGCGAGGCCGCCGCTACCGCCGACGATCAGGTATGAGGCCTCGGAGGAGACTTTGCCAGCTGCCTTCGTCGGCACCACGGCCACTGTAGATTTCTCATCCGCGGACAGGGCGACGCTACCGATTTTGTTATTATGCAAGACGGCCGAGGCCTCAGCGATGTGGCTAATATCTAGCGTGGTGATTGGGTGTACCGAAGAGACAGCGCCGGACTCGAGGAGGCGGATCAACTCCCGTAGCACATGATGAACATCGGTGGATCGATGCTCCAATAACGTTGCCATATCAACCGTCGTGATTGAACCACCATGGTTTAGTCTGCTGGCTGCGAGATGGCTGTTTGATTGCGTATGGCGTGGGTTGATATCTACAAAGTGGCCCAGCGGCGCGACCAGCTTTAGGCTTTCTTGACGGAGTTCACCCGCCAGTAAGTTGACAACAACATCGACTCCGCGTCCTTGAGTTGCACTTAGCACGGCAGCACTAAAAGAGGAATCCGCACTGCTGAAGATGTGTTCTGCCGGCAGGCCATACTTCAATATGAGCAGACCGCGCTCTGCAGGGGAACCGGCAGTGACGTACACCTTCGCTCCGATGTGCTGCGCTAGCATAATGGAAGCTTGGCCTGCTTCCCCAGCAGCAGCATGAATTAGCACGGACTGATCTCGCTCTAAGCGTGCGGTACGGACCAGGGCATAGTACGCGGTGAGGAAAGCTGTGGGGAGGGACGCTGCTTCTTGAAAGCTCAAGCTATATGGAATCTGCACCGCGAATTTCCAGTTAGCGATAGCTCGACTGGGGAACGAGGTATTTTCGAGGATGCAGACAACGCGGTCCCCAATGGAGTATCCTTGAACGGCAGCCTCTTCTCCGATCCCTGTGATAATACCTGCGGCTGCAGGGCTAGTGATGTGTTCAGTTGTCTCGTCCAGGGTAGCGAGGTATACCGCTGGTTCCAGCTCTATCGATGCAGGTGGAAGACATTCAAGCCAGGAGTCCGCAGTCTCATCGTCAGCAAAGACCAGAGATTGGGACTGCAGAGACAGGGGTCGGAATGGTTGATGAAAAGGCTCAACTGATGCCTGTGTATTATCAGCAGTATCTGACGTGTCAGAGGAAAGAACATTGTTCCTTGCCACATCATGGCATATTCGAGGGACTAGAATAACACTATTACGCTCGGCGTATTCGAGCTCCTCGAGGCCGTCTAGGGAATTTCCAATGGTAGTATGCAAGATTTCGCCGATCGCCGCCACGCTGGTTTCAGACCACGCAGCTCCTTTGGGATCTATGTCCAGAGTCACGAACTTGCGGCCTATGTATTCTGTGCGCAGGGTCCGAATGAATCCGCTTGCCAGGCTCATCTCAGGCCTGGTGCAGTCCACCGCGCCACCACGAGTGACCCAGATCACAGCACGGCTATTGCAGCTCATCACACGGATGCCTTCCAGGAGTGTCGGGTCGAGGTCGTACAGAATGGCATCGTCTGCTTCACCGAGGAAGATACAAACCTTGCCCGCGTACGATGAAGCTGTCGCAGTGGGTGATTCTAGTTCCTGGATGGTCGGAGCGCTCTTCCCATCACTGCCAGTACGGACAATGATTGTGTCCTGAAGCTTTCGCAACCACGCAGACGGAGGGGGCGTGCGCTGGCTTGTGACAATAACTACTTGATCGGCCTTCACAGCCGATGTTGAATCTGGCGCTTGGTCCGCCGTCGACAAGATAGTGACTGGACCGGCGTCGCTGGGTTCCCCATTATGTGGCATGGCGAGGCTCACTCCGGTGAAACCGGTGGTCCGGAGCTGGGTTTCCCAGGATTGCAAGCTCAGGCCTGTAGTATGTCCCAGAAACAAGGCTCCACCGGGTCTTAGAAGGCAGCGGATGTTGCTTAAAGCCTGTGGTGTATACTCAACTGCGTACTCAACTCCGGAAGCTATCACGATATCGTAGGTGCCTATAGCAAATCCTTGTGTCGCTGGGTCTCTCTGAATGTCAAGTTCATCGAAGGATAGTATATCTGCCCACTTCAGCAGCTCTTCCCGTGTTCTCTCAAAGGAGGCTGCCGACGAGTCGGTGAAGTGGTACAGAGACGCATTCGGACCACCAGACTCAGGGCTACCGAGTGCTTCAAGAGCATGCGATGCAACTACACCTTGACTGGCACCTATCTCCAAAATGTGAGCGCGGGGATTTTTGTGAGAGAAGTGACGAACGAGCGCTGCAATATATGCTGCTGCAAGTGGTCGTGGATTTGTCTGTCCTCCTTCATTGTTGGCGACAGTAGCCGTCAGCTCTTTTCTCACTGCATCTAATGTCGCTGGTAACGATATGGAGATATCGAGAGACCAGTGCACCTTGTTACACAGCTCATGTATCCACGGCTTTGACTGATTTAGAGACATGGCGGCTCCCAACGACTGGTACGAAAAGTTCCTCATCTCTAGAACAACGCCCCCTGTATTGCCATCAGAGACGGCCACATCTGCCGCTAAACCTTGATCGTTATTATGGAGAAGCGTCGAGTCCACTGAAAGGAAATGCCCGGCACTGAGCCCAATTGCACTCGATACCCAGAGACTTTCAACAGCTCTGGGAACCTTAGCAGCAGTTTCGCGCGCAGCGGCACCGTGAATGGCCGAGTATGGGGATGTGATGATGGAGTCCAAAGTAACCGGGTGGAGCACATGATCCTGGGGGACGTTGTTGGCAACGGAAACATCAGGGACCGTCATACGCACGATGCTCCGCTGTTCAAAACCAGACTGGACGATGCTGGTCATGTTCTGGAACACAGGCCCATGTTGGATGCCCAGGCTTCTCAGGTTGGTGAACAGGTCAGCTGGGAGAACACGCCGCGTGTACGCATCGGTGGTTGTCTTGGCTAATTGGAGACCATGGGGGGAGGAGTCTTTGGGCTGAATAGAGATCAATCCCTTTGCGTGTTGCGTCCACCGGTTGTCAATCGTCACGGACCAGATCTCGAACTCATTCCATTCACCAGAAGAACTGTTCTTAGCGCTGGTCGAACGAAGGCTTGTCTGGATCTCGATACCCTCCGAGTTATCCGGAATCACCAGGGCCTGTAGGAAGTCTACATCGCGCAGTTCGTATCCTTGAACCTCGCCAACAGGTTGTTGGATGAGCGCTGGAAGTTGGCGAACAGCTTCGATGGCCAGACAGATATAGCCTGCGGCCGGATACACAACATTGGACTGAATTGCATGGTCCCTGGTCCACGGGGACTCTGAAATACGAAGAACGTGACGCCACGTCGGGGCATGCGGGTTTGTGCCTTCCACAAGCGACCCGAGTAAGTCATGGGGAGGCTGAGATCGTGCCCGCAAGGCTCGATTCTGCCGTGGTTCGACCCAGTGCTTTACCTGATGGTTCCACGGATATGATGGCAGATCGGTTAGAACGCTAACATGCTGACGACGGCCGCGTGGGAAGTTTACGGCGTCTAAATTAACCGGATAGCCTGCTTTCAGAAGGTTGGAGGCAAGTAATTGCATGGTGTCGCACGCATTCGCCTTGCGCACGAGGGTCCCGAAGTAAAGAATGTTTAATCCATCGAACTCCGCCAGGGCCAGTGTCTGCTGAATGGGACCTCCCAGAGCCGTATGTGGGCCTACTTCGATAATCACGTCCACGTTGGAAGCAGCAGTCCCCGCGTCGCCCAGCACCATGTCGGTGAACGCTTTGACGAACTGCACAGGCTGTACCATGCTTTCGGCCCAGTGCTCAGGGTGCGCGATAACTCTAGGGTCAGTTATTCGTCCCCCAGTCACCGGTGACGAGAATGTGACGGATTTTAGAGAATCACTGGGAATCTTTTCACCCCGCGTACGCTCCAGAGCCTCACAGTATGCGCCGGCAATTGGCGTCATATGGTGCGAGTGCCAGGCAGTATCGACCCTGAGACGGCGGGCAAACACGCCCTCTGCGTTGGCCACCTCTTCCAGCTCTGTCACTGCGGAAAGGTCTCCTGAGACTGTAATGCTCGATGGGCTGTTCACGCAGGCAATAACTGCCTGACCGTCTGACTTGAGACGACTAAGGTAGGCCTCGGTCTCTTCCAGGCTCAGCCCGATGGCAACCATGCCACCCGGGACGGGCAAGCGTAGGCTCTTGTCAGAAGCCAACAGGGCTCGGTAGTAGGCAAAGGCCACTGCGGTTCTGTAGCTGAGAGCGCCAACGGCGTACGCGGCGGCAATTTCCCCACTAGAATGGCTGGTGACAGCGACGGGAACGACGCCCCAAGCTCGCAGCAGGCGTACGAGGGCGATTTGCACCGCAACACAAATGGGAGTGCTCAAGGCCACCTCATTGATTCTGGTGTCCTCTGCCCTTCGCTTTAACTCGTCCATTAACGACCAGTCGGCTCCGAACTGCTCAAGATACCCTTGGGCTTCGAGGAGTGCGTCTTTGAAAACAGGGTAGGCTTCGATGAGCTCCCTGCCCATAGCATACCACTGGGCTCCCTGACCCGTGAATACCATCCCAATTCGAGGTCGACGGGGGCTCCGGGAAGGTTTGAATTTGGGCGATTGTAGCGCGCCAATGACACCCTCATACCCATCGGACAGGGAAATCGGATGCGCTGCTACCCAGGGAAACCGAGTCCGCCGCTGGCCCAGCGTGTAAGTCAGATTGTCGATGTAGTCACCCAAGTTGTCTGGTAACGGATTTTGTTCGATATACGCAGCCAGGCCAGCCACCATTCTCTGGCAAGCCTGTTCGTCCTTTCCACTGAGTACGAGAACCTTTGACACATCGCGGGCTGCTTGTGCGTCGCCATGTCCATTCGCTCCTGTGGGATGGAGATGACCCCCGAACGCCGCCTGGACCCAAGACACGCCGTCTTCTAATATGATGTGGGAATTGGTTCCTCCATAGCCAAAATTGTTAATCGAGGCGCGCCGGATCCGGGCTGAGGGCCATGGTTGGACTTCCCGAACGACTTTCAGATTCCACTCGTCCAACTTTAGTTTTGGATTCGCCTCCTTAAAATTGATGGACGGTGGAATGACGCCCTTCTCCATAGCCAGTGCCGTCTTTATTATGCTGGCTAGCCCACTTGCAGCCTCAGTGTGGCCGATATTGGTCTTGATCGATCCGATTGGCAAGGGCTGCTGGCGTGCTGCGAAGACCGTCGCAATGCCCTGCGCCTCGATAGTATCACCGGATTGGGTGCCCGTTCCATGCGCCTCGAAATACTGCGTTTCAACAGGGTCCAGCCCTGCTTTCTGATAACAGCTACGTACGAGTCTCTCTTGTGCCTCGAGACTAGGAGAGGTGATCGTCTCCGTCTTACCGTCCTGGTTGACCATCGACTCGCGGATAACTGCTCTGATGGGGTCCCCAGCGCTAAGGGCGTCAGACAGCCGTTTCAGAACGAGGGTTGCTACACCCTCACCGCGGCCATATCCACTGGCTCGGGAGTCGAACGCGTAGCATTTGCCGTCTGCAGAAAGAAATCTTGTAGTAACTGGTTAGAACCTTGACCTACCTCCAAGTACCAAGTAATGGTTCTACTTACCCGGCAGATCCCAAGGCTTTGAACATGTCGGGATTGAGGGTCAGATTCGCCCCGCCCACTATAGACATGTCGGCCTCTCGGGTCCTCAAAGTCTGCACGGCCTGATGCACAGCAACCATGCCTGAGGAACATGCTGTCTCTATCGTCACACTGGCACCCCGGAAGTCAAAGAAATGAGAGACACGGTTGGCCATCATGGGGACGCCCGTCCCCGTGGCCATGAGGCGCGGTAGGTTGTCGGCATCGCGGAGGAGGCCATCTCGATAATCGTGCACAAACACTCCTGTAAACACCGAGGTATTGGAGCCGGCAATACTGGCCAGTGGGAGACCGGCTGTTTCGTTCAGTCAGAGACTATGCTCACATGAGAGAGGGGAGGGGAAACGGGGCCCTGCCATTTTCCAGCGCTTCGTAGACGGACTCAAGCTGTAATCGGTATTGGGGGTCCAGTGACTGTAGAATGTGGATCAGTATCAGACACACGGGGACTCTGTCCGAGAAACTTTGCTCTGCCTTGACGGCTTGACTTACGGCAGCTGTTTCACCAGAGTACCCAAAGAATGCCGCGTCGAACAGGCCGACATCCTCCGAGAGGAAATGCGCGCCTTTCACATGTGTCTGAGCGACGATCGGTTAATTGCTGCCCTTGTTCCTCTAAAAGAAGTGGTGGTGACAGGCTCACGCTATTAAGTCGCTGGCTATCTGGATGGTAGACTCCCTCTGCTCGGAATCTAGAGTCGGGAAAGGGGGACCAGCCGCTGCGTCCCTCGACTAACATGCCCCATAGCTTGCCAGTGGTAGTTGCATCGCCGCCATATTTCGCACTCATGCCCACAATGGCAATGGGCTCATGATCCCAGGGCCTGGGCTCTGTGTGCTCGATGCTCCCCATGTTTTGCTGCTGAATGTTGAAGTTTGGATTAGGGTGGCGACCAGCGGTAGTAAAAATGGGCGGTGGGCTTTTTTCTCCTCTTCATGGATTCATCAAACCTTTTGGATACGTTCGCAGTCGTGGGAGACGACGGAGTTGAAATTATCCCGTTTAGCGTACGAGACTCCGCGCCTGAGGATTTTTAGCGGAGTTAGGGCTACTTCGCCCTGCGCAAACTCCGGTCTACAAGGGAGCAGTCGGTGCGTTACCACATCTGGACCGGAGTTTGGCATCACTATGACTGTCTTCGTTCAGTCTTGCAATCACTCCGAGTACTTCTAAAGTCGGTGCTGCTGTGTACCCTCAGCCTCGACCTGCAGCCAGATAGATTTTCAACCCTAAACTCTCACAACGATGGCCGCGCCGAACGCAAACAAACTACTATTGTTCGGGCCTGGGGCTATGAGCCTTGACAAGGCGTACTTCAACCGTATCCTAGCCTTCGTGAAAGACGACCCCACCTGTCAGTGGGCTGTCCATGCTCTAGAGGACGCGGAGAGCAGCTGGGATGCTCTCTCGACGGCCATCCCCAAGTTACTAGAGACCCCCGGTGCGACGCACGCGCACAGGCTTATAGACTGGGTTCGGACTGGGTGTACAGACGCCGAAGCGACAGTCGCAAACTTGCCCAACGCCATCCTCGGGCCTCTCGTCGTCCTCGCACAACTGGTAGAATACCTGCAATATGCTACGTCCTCGGCACAGGGGGATCACGGCGATGTGACTGCATTCCATGTGCCATCTGCTGCGCGGACAGAGACCGTGGGATGCTGCCTCGGCGTCTTTAGCGCGCTGGCGGTCTCATACAGCGCATCCTGGGCGCAGTTCCGCCACAATGCCTCGGCGGTGTTGCGCAGCGTCTTTGTATTAGGGGCTCTCTCGGATGCGTACGACAGTTCGGCCATGGCTGGGTCGTCAATTTCCTTGATTGTATTCTGGAGAGGGGGTCAATCCGTCTCCGACTTGACGAAAGTGCTGGAGAAGGTTCCTGGTGTGAGCACTCACTCGTCTTTCACACGCGCACCTGACCGATCATGCTAACATGCTCATCAGGTTTATATATCCGTTCAATACGACGATAACCGAGCCACCGTCACAACCCCGACGCATGCCGCTTCTACCTTGAAAAGCGAGCTACAACGTGCAGGTTTCACTGCCACCGAAACCGAATTCCATGGCCGCTTTCATGCAGGCCCCCTTTATGAGAAGGACCTGGAGGCCTTTTTGAACTTGGCGGACAAGGAGCCCCTTTTCCAGTTGCCGCATGCATCTTCTCGGGTCCTGCGCACCCGAGTTAATTCGCAGACGACCCTCTCAGGCAACGAGGGCAGTCTACTCGAAGTTGCGTCTCGTGCATTTCTTGTCCAGCAATTCGACTGGGTCAGGACTTTCCGATCAGCAGTATCCGAATCGCTGCGAGATCGAAATTCCCGCATCATTGAATTCGGTCCAGAGAGGTGTGTCCCTCCGAGTCTTCTCCGACGCCTGAACAGTCAAGTCACGCACTTCGAATTCCAGCCACTCACGGGGCGTCAACCTGTAAATGAAAATCCTCAACCACCAGCAGGGCTCAAGGAGGACGACGTGGCCGTCATTGGCATGGCATGCCAGGTCGCTGGTGCGCAGGACTTAGAACAGTACTGGAAGATCCTCCTGGAAGGCGAGTCACAGCACCAGCCGCTGGTGCCCAACGAGCGGTTCGCAATGGAAACCGTCTTTCGGCCTGGCCAGGAGGCAGATGATAGGCAATGGTACGGCAACTTCCTCAAGGACTACGACGTTTTCGACTACAAATTCTTCAAAAAGACCCCCCGCGAGGCCCTGCATATGGACCCTCAACAACGGCTAATTCTGCAGACTGCCTACCAAGCTGTGGCGCAGTCAGGATACTACCATAAGCCAGGAGCCGATCGCCGTATCGGGTGCTATATTGGCTGTGTGGCTAATGACTACGAGAACAATGTATCGCACACTACGCCAACGGCGTTCTCTGCAACAGGGGTGCTACGAAGTTATATCTCCGGCAAGGTCAGCCATTACTTTGGGTGGACGGGCCCCGGGATGGTCATTGATACCGCGTGTTCAGCATCAACCGTCGCGATTGACCTCGCCTGTCGTGCGATTCTAAGTGGCGATTGCTCTGCAGCCTTGGCTGGCGGCACCAACTTTTATAGCACCCCGATGTTCTTCCAGAATCTCGCTGCAGGATCATTCCTCAGCCCTACTGGTCAATGTAAGCCCTTTGATGTACAGGCTGATGGGTACTGCCGAGGAGAGGCCGTCGGCGCTGTCTTTCTCAAGAAGCTCAGCAATGCCATCGCCGATGGGGACCAAATCCTAGGCGTGATCTCAGCCACTGCCATCAACCAGAATCAGAACGATACTCCAATCTTTGTCCCCAATCCCGCTTCACTCACCAACGTGTTCCGAACCGTCGTTCATAAGGCTGGCCTGGAGACCAAGGATATCTCGCTGGTCGAGGCGCATGGGACAGGAACACCAGTGGGGGATCCTGCGGAGTATGACAGCATTCGGCAGGTGTTCGGTGGCCCCGTGCGTGCAGGGCTGGAACCGCTTCAGATCGGCTCTGTGAAGGGCCTTATTGGCCATACCGAGGGTGCCTCCGGAGTCATTGCGTTGATCAAGATCCTGCTCTCGATGCAGCAAGGGCGCATCCCGCCGCAGGCCAGTTTTAATACCATCAGTCCATCGATCAAGGCCTCGCCTTCCGACAACATGCAAATCACAAAAACTGCCATACCCTGGACAGGTGATGCCAAGGCAGCGTTAATTAATAATTATGGTGCCGCTGGCTCTAATGCATCCATGGTGATCAAGCAGTCGCCGCCTCTTTCCGGTACGCGAAGTGAGGCGGAATTATCATTAGCATCTTCTCCCTTCCGGACCCCGATTTATATTTCTGGGTTCGATGACAACGCCATTCGGGCGTATGCCGCGCGCCTGCGTCAGTTCATTAAGGCCAAGATCGTCTCTGGAGACAAGCTGGGATGTGAAAACCTCGCATTCAATATCAATCGCCAAGCCAACTGGTCGCTTGGACGAGGGTTCGCGTTTGCAGCCGAATCGCTCTCTGAGATCGACGAAAAGCTATCCTCGTTCGAGACCTTTGCAGTGCCTGCCACGCGTCCTGTTATTCTATGCTTCGGTGGCCAGGTGTCCAAGTCCGTTGGCCTCGACCGCGCAGTCTACGAGAAGGCCACCGTGCTGCGTCAATATCTGGATCAGTGTGACGATGTCTGCAAGTCAATTGGCGCGGGCAGTATCTTCCCGGGTATTTTCCAGCAGGAGACTATTCACGATGCGTCAGCACTACAGCCGCTACTCTTTTCTCTGCAGTATGCATGCGCCATGAGTTGGATTAACAGTGGCGTTAGGCCAGCGGCTGTCGTTGGCCACTCATTTGGGGAACTTGTGGCACTCAGTGTCTCAGGCATCCTGAGTTTGGAGAACGCCCTGAAGCTCGTTTATGGCAGGTCCAAGATTATTAAGGAATCTTGGGGCCTCGACAAGGGATCTATGCTTGCAATCGAGGCGGATCGAGCGGACGTTGAGAAGCTGTTGGATGCTTCTAATGCACGTCTGCCGGAGAGCTTGGGTGCCAGAAAGGCGACCATTGCGTGTTTTAATGGGCCGAAGAGCTTTACGATCGGTGGGCCGATTGCCGCCATCGACGCTTTGCAGAAAGAGATCTCAAGCTTGGGTACCCCCGTCAGGCACAAGCGGCTCGACGTGACCAACGCCTTCCATTCAACCCTAGTTGAGGACCTGGTGCCTCAACTAGAAACTCTCGGCCGCACGATCGGTTTCGGAGAGGCTACAATCCCGCTTGAACGAGCGACGGAGCAGCGCGAGTCTGGACCTCTTTCCGCGAGCTACGTTGCAAAGCACATGAGAGATCCCGTTTACTTCGGTCATGCCGTTCAGCGACTTTCGTCCCAGTACCCCGACGCTATTTGGCTGGAAGCCGGGTCCAATTCCACCATCACGACAATGGCTGCCCGGGCCTTGAGTGTACCGAAGGCTTCGACATTCCAGCCTGTCAGTTTGACTGGCACCACCCAAGGATTGCGACAGCTCGCCGATGTGACGATCGGTCTATGGAAAGCCGGGCTACGCACTGCATTCTGGCTGCATTCCACGGCACAGACGTATGAATATGCACCGATAATGCTTCCACCGTACCAATTCGAGAAACATCGCCACTGGCTTGACTTTAAACCGCCGCCAGAGCCAGTCGTGATCGAGCGGTTCGTCACCTCTAGTGACACGAAGCAAGAGGCTGCCCCATTAGAGCTGTACACCTTGATACCATCCAGTGACAAAGCCGAGAGCGAGTATCGGTTCCGGGTCAACACCGCCGCGAAACCCTACGTGGACGTGGTCTCGGGCTATAGATTGGGCAAGGGGGCCGTCCAAGCCAGTCCACCCACATTCGCAATCGACATTGCCATCCAAGCAATTACAAGCGCACGACCGCAGCTCTCCGGCAACAGTGGGCTCTGTCCCCAGGTCTACAATGTCTTGAATATCTCCCCGCTTGCTCTGAACCCACCTGGGGCCGTGTTCCTGGAATTCGAACGCGTCAGTGCCTCACCCGAAGGCTGGACATTCAGGTTGGTCCGCCAGGCCGACGGATGTCCCACGACTGTGCATCTGAGTGGACAGCTCCAATTTAGGTCATCTGAGGACGCAGATTCGGTATTCCAGTTCAACCGGTTGCAGCGGCTTGTGTCGCGCGAGCGATACCTCCAGGTCATGAACTCGACCGATGACGGCGATGAGGTGATTCAAGGGCAGAGCATTTACAATGTCCTTTCGGACTATATTGCCTACGCAGGAACTTTCCGTGGCTTACAGAAACTGGTTGGACGGCCGAGGGAATCGGCTGGACGAGTTGTGAAGCGCCGGTCGACATCTTCGTGGCTCGACTTTGCATTTGCTGAGGTTGCTTCCCAGGTCGGAAGCATCTGGGCCAATTGTCTGGCTCCAAGCCGAAGCAACGTCAGTATTGTCGGCACGATCTATGCTATCGAGGGTATCGAGCAATGGGTGCGCGCTCCGAGTACCGCAAGCCCCAGCAACACTGAAGGAGACGAATGGCAGGTTTTTGCTACACATCAACGCAGGGAGACAGAGGATTCGTTTATAACAGACATCTTTATATTTGATTTCGCGTCGGGGCATCTTGCGGAGGTGCTCCTCGGCGTTAGGTTTAGCCCCAGGTCGTTGTAAGTCGCCTCCCTACGCAAGCAGTTTCCTATCAATGGCAAAATCTAACCTCACTTCTCAGGGATACGCTTTTCACAAACACGGCCCTTGCAGAGGCAGCTGTAATAACTTCGGTGGCGCAACCGCTGGCTACAGCTGGACCCGTCGCTTTCACGCCTGCAACCCACGCTGTTTCTGGCCGCCCAGCATCGGCAGCTCGGGAGGTTACCAAGAGAAACACGAAGGCTGAGATCTGGGCGAAACTTCTTCCCGTTCTGGTAGATATTTCTGGACTCGAGGCAGAAGAGATCAACGAGACTGATGCGCTGGCCGACATCGGAATCGACTCTCTAATGGGGATGGAGATGGCTCGCGAGGTCGAAACCACCTTCCACTGCAAGTTTGAGATTGCCGATTTGATGAGCATTGTTGACGTCCCTGGGATCCTCACCCACCTTCAGTCCGTTCTTGGGTCTGAGGATGGGTCTTCTTCAGGCGCAGGAACGCCTTCGTCTCGAACGCCCCCCGGCACGCCGCCATCGAGTAACAGCAGCGTCTATGCTGGCTTAAGTGCGCGCGAGAGCGAAGAAGATCTCACCAAATCGTCCGTCGGTCATACTGGTGTGCATCTGCCCTCATCTGCCATTCTTGATGCATTCCGCGCGGCCAATAAAGAGACTGATGCCCTTTTGCGCCACTGGGGATGTGCTGGTTATCTCAACGGGGTATCGCAGAAACAGACAAAGCTATGCCTTGCACTCACGGCCAAGGCCTTCAAACAGCTCGGCTGCGACCTCGAGGGTGCCAAGCCAGGGCAAGTGCTCCAGCCGGTGCCCTACGTTGACCAGCACCATCGATTCCACGAATACCTGTACAAGATGCTCGAAGAGACGCGGATCATTAACCTAGATGAGGGCACCATTACTCGCACCTCCATCTCCCTTCCCGCGCAGTCTGCCGAAGCCATTCTGGCTGACCTGATGCGCCACCACCCGGATGATGCGCCGGCCCACCAACTGACGTACAACATCGGCTCATTTATGGCAGATGTTCTGTCCGGTAGAGCCAATGGAGCCCAACTTATCTTCGGAGACGCAAAAAACCGTCAGCTGGTGGCGGCTTTCTACGGCGAACTTCCCTTCAACAAGCTGTATTTCCAGCAGATGGCAGACTTCCTGACTCGCCTCGCCGGTGGCCTGCAGGGTCACGGCCCCTTGAAGATCCTTGAGATGGGCGCCGGCACCGGCGGAACCACCAAGGTGCTTGTGCCCGCGCTGGCCAAGCTGGGGATCCCGATCGAGTACACCTTTACGGATCTCTCCCCTTCGCTCGTAGCCCAGGCCAGGAAGCACTTCAAGCAGTACCCGTTTATGAAGTTTGCCGTGCACGATATTGAACAGCCACCGTCGGAACCATCGTGGATCGGCTCACAACACATTGTGATCGCCAGCAATGCGGTGCATGCCACCCGCTCGCTCCACGTCTCGACGCAGAATATCCGCAAGTTCCTGCGGCCGGATGGGTTCCTTACGCTGCTTGAGATGAATAGTACCCTCCACTGGGTGGACGTAGTCTGGGGTACCCTGGAAGGTTGGTGGCTCTTCGAGGACGGGCGTACGCATGCTGTAGTGGATGAGCAGAGATGGAAGAGGGAGCTTCTGGGAGCAGGGTACAAACATGTGGAGGCGACCGATGGCAGCCTCCCTGAGGTGCGCGTCCAGAGGGTGATCATCGCGTTGGCGGGCGATGTCGAGGAGGATGTCAAGGCCCTCCCCCCGGCCGCACATGCCCAGCACCATGGCATCTCACCGGAGGAAGCGCTGAAGAGGAAGGCAGCGGCCGACAACTATGTGCGGGACGCGACCAAGGGCTTCGAGGTTCCGGCCAGCCCTGGAGGGGCCATCGAGCCCGTTGGACAACCAGCAACTCGCGTCCTCGTTACAGGAGCAACAGGCAGTCTCGGCGCCCACCTTGCCGCGCACCTGGTCGTGCTGCCGTCGGTTGCGCAGGTTTATTGCCTCAACCGACCAGCAGTCCGTGGTGCGAGATCCAAGGATGCCCCTAACCCCTTGCGCCGACAGCTCCAATCCTTCGAAGCCAAGTCCGTCGTGTTGACTGACTCAGAGAAGGCCAAACTGACTGTCCTGGAGACAGATGCGTCCGAAGCACAATTAGGTCTCGACGCGGAAACGTACGAGCACCTGGTGGCGAACGTCACACACATCATCCACAACGCCTTCCCCGTCAATGGCCTGCGCACTCTGCAGCAGAACGAGTCCCAGTTCACAATCCAGCGCAACCTCATCGACCTCGCTGCCGCAGCATCGGCCCGTCCTCATCGCCTCTCGAACTTCAAGGTCACCTTCCAGTTCATCTCCTCCCTCTCCGCCGTCGGGATGTATCCCTCAACCCACGGAGGAGAGATTCGAGTGCCCGAGGCCCCCCTCGACATCGACAGCTCCTTACCCAACGGCTATGGCGGCGCGAAGATCATCTGCGAGCGAATTCTCCATGAAACCCTGGGCCAGCGTCCGGACCGATTCCGCACTATGACCGCTCGCCTTGGGCAGCTGTCAGGCTCCCGGAAGACCGGATACTGGAACCACATGGAGGTGTTGGGGTTCCTGTTCAAGTCCGCACAGACGCTACGCAGTTTGCCGGATGTTGAGGGTGTTCTCTCCTGGCTTCCCCTCGAGGATGCCACCGCCACCCTGGCAGATCTCCTCCTACGCGACGACGATAGCGAACCCACGCACCCAGTCTACCACGTCGACAACCCCATCCACAAGCCCTGGCCTGAGATGACTCGTGTCCTCGCAGAGGCACTAGACATTCCCGCCAGGAACCTCATCCCGCTCGACGAGTGGCTGCGACGGGTCCGGGCGTTTCCCGGCGAAGATCCGTGGGATAACCCGGCCGACAAAGCGATAGATTTCTTCGAGCACAAGTTCGAGCATATGTCATGCGGCGGGGTTACGTTGGCGACGGATAACGCCAGGAGGCATTCGCCAGCCCTACGGGATGTACAGCCCGTGAGCGGCGAGTTGGTCCGGTTGTATTTGAGGGTTTGGAGGGAGAGTGGGTTTTTGCGCTAAGTTGAGCAGCTGATTTTTGCATGGTGTTTTACGAGTCTTGTACATAGGCTTTGTGCGGTCTTCGTCAATGTGTTGTACATATTTATGTTTATATATATATATATATGTGTAGGTATTTGAAAGCCATTGGTTCCGTGTTATCATTCCATCCACTCTTCTCTATCGGTTCTCGTCATAGCGAAAGATGCCGTATTCAAAACTTCTGTGACGAAAGCTCTACATCTACGGTAGGTAAATAGATCTACGAAGGAAAGCGTATGGTATAGCCTGTTTTCAAGGAAGCCGCCAATATACAACTACTTCAAGCCGGAAAAACAAAACATCATTCGGATAGTTATCGGGATCATGCAAAATGTATTAAACAGGGGTATTGACTAGAATACTCAAAGATATGGCCAGAGGACGTTCGGTTGGGCCAGGCTCCGTGCACTGGCTTCCGGACTTGAGCCACCAAGTCCCCCAATAGACGGCATCACAGTAAACTCCGGCCGTGCAGCGAAAGGCTGACCCTGAACTCCGGTCTGTGCAGTCGACAGTGTGGATATGTACTCGCTCACCCTGCATAACTCCGGCGAGGAACTCCGCCATAACTATAGATCTCCAGTCAATCACACCTCTCTCTCCAGTCCAATTAAAACCAAAGAATGTAAGTATCTATTAGAGTCACTCAGCAGCAACCGCCATCCATCCTGTGTATATGTTAGCATCCCGGTTCCTTCCCCCCACATACGCAAACAACTCTACATTCCTCGTTCAGAACCATGCCGCTCAGCGCCCCGTTCCACGTCGCTATCATTGGCGGCGGCATAACCGGCCTCGCACTGGCCGTGGGGCTCGCAAGGCGCAACGTCAACTTCACCATCTACGAGCGCGCTGCTAGCTTTGGCGAACTGGGGGTCGGGATTACCTTCACGCCGAATGCACAGCGCGCCATGGAGGCCTTGGACCCGCGGGTGCTGGAGAGCTTCACACGCGTGGCGAGTGCTCCCGCTGGCGGGGTGCTACGGTTCGTGGATGGGGTGAGAGAAGTATCTGGTGATGGTGGTGAGGGGCACGGAGAGCTATTTCAACTCCAGGTTGGGGATGGGTACAAGGCTTGTCGGCGGTGTGATTTCATCGAGCAAATTGTCCAGCATGTACCAAGGGAGAGCGTGCACTATGGGAAGTCTTTGGAGTCGCTGCGGACGGCGGAGGATGGGGACGGAGGCGTTGTGCTCGGGTTTCGCGACGGGACTGCGGCGTATGCGGATGTTGGTGAGCAGCTACTCCTACGAACACGACGGAAAGAGAGAGATGTGCTAACGAACGACCACCCATACAGTGGTTGGCTGCGACGGGATCGGATCCCAGGTCCGTGGATGCATGTTCGGACGCGACCCCTCAACGAGCCCTCGAGCTCAGTACTCGCACCAATTCGGATTCCGCGGGATGGTGCCCCTCTCACACGCCGCTGCAGTTCTCGGCGCTGACCGGACATCCAGCGCGGTCATCCATACAGGGCCCGACGCGTTCGCCCTCACTATCCCGCTCGCTGAAGCGCAGGGGATGCATATTGAGGCCTTCGTCTGGGACAAGGAGGACTGGGCGGTGGCGGACGCCCAGACGTCGTCCGGCGGCGACAGTAAGCGCTACGTGCTGCCGGGGAGGCGCGAAGAGGTGGAGAGGGCGTTTGCAGGGTTCGGCCCTACCGTGCGCAAAGCGGTGTCGCTTCTCCCTGAGACGTTGGAGAAGTGGGCGGTATTCGACATGCTGGATGCGCCGGTGCCGAGGTATTCCCAGGGCCGGCTGTGTCTCGCGGGCGATGCAGCGCATGCTTCGACCCCGAACCAGGGGGGTGGGGCTGGGCTCGGAATGGAGGATGCGTTGGTGCTGGCGGAGGTTCTGGGTGGCCTGGTGGGTAAGCAGCGGGTCGATGGTCTGTTGGTGGAGCAAGCTCTAGCAGTGTATAGTGAGGTTAGGTATGAGCGGTCACAGTGGCTGGTGCAGAGTAGCCGGCGCACCGGGGAGCTACTGATGTGGAAGGATCGTGACTGGGGGGTTGCCGCACAGGAACTGCGTCGTGATATCGTCGGCCGTAGCCACCAGTTGTGGGATTATGACATGGAGGGGATGGTTGGTCGGACGTTGGCCAGGCGAGGTGGGGTTGATGCGGCTGCTGGAGATGAGGTAGTTTAATGATGATAAACCCATGCTTCCCAATTTCTCAGCTATCTACTGCATGGATAGTACTTGTTCTTTACGGCACGGTTTGGCTCACAATGCCATTTCCATGACTGTTGCAATGTCATTCTATTCGCACTACGCCTGTACGCTACCAACATCTATGGTTGATACACCCCCGGGTGCTAAACTGCCAGTCAATGCGCTCCAATCCGATCCAGGGCCTTCCGGTCCAAGTGGTGGGGTGTTTTGTTGGATATCTGCTTGAGCCTTCGCCAGTAGTCCTCGAGCCAGGTTGTTGACATCGCTGAGATGGCCCAAAGCGACGTGCAGAGGAGGAACCTGATCTAATGCACTATCCTCCGCACCCGGAAGTTGTGGCCTCGCGGCACTAAGAAACCTCGCCGCCAGGTAGATTGCGTTGGGGAAAATCGGATGCAGCTTGAAGAACGCAATCCGCGGCGTATTCCGGATGAGGTCCTCAATCTCGTGTGCGGCCTGGCTGGCGACCTGTTTATAGGCCAAGGCCAGCAGGTGGTCGTTCTCGGTTTGCCACGCCCTTGCGTCGGCCGTCTCACTGAGCAATACGCAAGCGCTGTGCGCGAGGATCATGTTGAACAACGCGAGTGGGTCGCACTTGGCTGGCTCGCCGCTCCTCGGCCACGGCGCCCCTGGTTTCGCCTTCCTGGCGACGTCGGTCGCCGCGGCCAGCCATTCGTGCCTCGCCCAGAAGTCGCGCATTTTGGGCTCGGAGCTGGAATCCGGGAGGAAGGTCGAGTGGGAGTGGGAGAGTCTCCGGTGGTCAATGCAGCGCCCAAAGAGATTTGCCAGGATGATACATCGGGCAAATGAGGACATCGTCTCGCATTGACTGCTGTTTCCCATGGTTTCTGGGAGAAAGCCCATCGGGACTGGCCGGTCGCCGGACTGAAAATCAGTCTCCGGCATGGGGAGGCGGGTATTGATCTGCATTTCCCTTGGTTCAGTCCTCGCTGACTACATTGAGGGAGGGCAGCAAAAGGAAAACCTACCATGTCTTCGTGCAACATGGTCGGCCGATCGCTGACCATACCGGATAGACAATCGAGGACAAAGGCTGCCCACAGTGTCCGACGTTTCTCTTCTGTCTCTATCCAGCCCTCGTCCCTGTCCGTGACGCATGGTGGTGGGGAAGGGCGGACCGGGGGATAGCAAGTCGAGTCTGCATTTGGCGCTGCCATCACGTCATGTATATCCAGGTCAAACGCGCGTGAGACCTGAAGCAATCGAAACGCCCGGTTCGAGGTGAGAAGCGCATCTTCCTCCGGCTTGCGCAAGAATTCATAATGAGCGAGCAAGAGCCAGGCCTGGATGAGTTCGTTCTGGACCTGTCGATGAGGGCCACGGGTTGCCGTCGTCCACGGCAGCCCGGTCTCCTGGCGCACGTCCTGCATCTCCAGCATGCGCTTGGTGTGGGAGTAGAGGGTATCAGCCAGAAGGCAGGCCTGAGCAGACATGGCGGCTGCGATGGTTCGTATGGCGGAGCGCAAGCACGCCCGCGCAGGGGAGACGTTTTCATTCCCCGCCCAGGCCAGATACTGCCGCTTGTGGATCATCGGGGCAATGGGATGAACCCGTTCGAAGTACAGTAGATCCCTGTTCCGTTGTGGGATTAGCTGGGGACTGGACAGCAAGGAGCGACAACTAACGTACAGATCGGCGCGCATGAGGTCGGACATGTCAAGCTCTCCGCTGGTAGTTTCCGGGTGTGATGGCGGGGAAATATCTAGCAGGAGAAGAGGCGGCTGGGGGTTGCTGAGGTCCAGGCCCTCCAGGTTCGTCCAGGGCGGCTCGTCTCCAGACCCATAGGCCATGGCCCATTCAATATGCTCCTCGCCGTATACTGGCGACACGTCATCGGACGAGGCGAAATTCACAAATTCAAGCTCCCGGGTATCGCTTTCGGTGGTGGCATCTTCGCCGTCAAGACTGTCTGATTTGATTCCCTTCAGGCTCGCAGGACCTGAGTCGGGAGATTTATTCACATCAATGGCATGATTTTGGCGGATCAATTGCTGTTCGAGCACTGCTATACACCCCCGTCTGGTCAGTATGTAGCTCCCCGGGGGGGGGGGGGGGGGGGCGGAGGAGGGGGCCACCTTTTCTCTGGCAACGGCCTCACTCACCCAGGCGAGATCTCACGTCCTTCAGCTGGCCCTTCTTCGGCCCACGGGGTGACCTCTTGTCGGCAATCACGCAGGTCCTCCCAGCAGCCTTGCAGATGCCACACTTGGGTCGGACACGGTCGCATCGGGCCTTCCGGCGCCGGCATTCCTGGCAAGCGAGTCCGGACTGCTGTCTCGTCATCCTTCCTGATATCCTCTGCGCTCGATGATTATCAAGCTTTACGCGTTTGATCCATGGATCGACGGTTCCTCCGCGGGAGACAATGCTTCTTATTTCAAGCGCTGTTGGTGGCGCTTCTTCACGATATTGCCCTCGAATGGGAGAATCGCACATCATACATGTCTTCTCGACCACCTAGACAAATGAGTGCTGGTGTTACGATCTGTGCCCCAATTACACTGTGAGAACGAGCGAACACAGCGCATGGACCTAGGGAGCGATTGGACGAGCGCGCCATCCCATTGCTGGAAGCAGTAAGCAGGATCCTTGCCCTGGCGGGATACGAGGCCGGAATTTCTCCTAACCGCACCTACCCCGTCTTGGCCATTGTATTGGCCAAACATCCTGGTGTCCTCGTGTTCACAATCTAAGAGAAAGTCTAGGCGACAAGGGGGGTGAAAAGATAATGTAACTATGTCCCGTAACGTTATATAAGCAGGCGGCCGCGGCCGATGCACCATTGGCGTCGTCGTTCGTCTACACGGAGTCAATTCCATCAGTGCAGAGAAGTACCGTCCCACTAAAAAGTACTATACCTATTCGCTCTTCGAGGGTGCGAGGTCTCAGTAGCGCTGGCTGAGTTACTCCTCACTCATCAAAAGTAGCTACTGGAAGTTGCGGGGGCCTTGAAATCGAACCACTGTGCAATCAATTATACTTTGATCCTATCCCCAAGTGATGCTATTCGCGATGGTAGTCATATTTTGGTCCAATCACCCGCCAAGGGCCAGACACACTCAGATCTTCCCGTATCTGACGGGGTGAACAGGCTAATTGACAAGGGTATGGAGTCTTCACGAAGACGCAGTGCCCAGCAGTTGAAAGGTCGTCCTCTTTGGTCATTACGTAGTAAGAGCCGTTATAAATAGTACGGTACGCCTTCTGGCCCGTGTGCCCAATTCCGTATATGCGGGCCACTAAGCAGCTGCAGAAGGTTGCAGAATGCGATCCCGGGATTGAAGAACTGAGAGGAAGATGAATGGCCGCCGCCGATGATGCTACCGCCGTTTGTCTTGATATTCCTGTAAAGTTGATATGCCCCTCTAAGGTCCGCATAGCTAATCTTATCACCACCTCCCCCGTAAAAAAAAAAAAAAAGAGGAGTTTTCTATTGCTGGAACCCACATGTGTGTGTGTGTGTGGAGAGAGTCTACTACCCTGCGTCGACCATTGACGGGAGGATCGACTTCCGGGGTGGGGAAAAGTGTGTAAATCTATTGTACGGTGGGTCAGTAAATAGTTCTTTTTTTTAGGGTGTTGGCCTGGGAAGCACGCAAGAACTCGGACGAGGATGGCTGACGCACCAACAGGGCAAAAGATCAACGTGTCCTTAACCAGCTGTAGCTTTGCTGGAGCGACCAAACTCGGTCAACCATCTCATAACACATTGGCACAAATATAGCTTCGTGATGTTCTCATGCTAGGTTCCCTTGGGGAGACTCTCACCAAACTGTTCCCTGGCACATTTCTGCATGATGAAGTAGAGTAGGTGTCTGCTCAAGAACTTCAGAAGCTCCATCCCGCAAACACTACAGTCAACCCCCTTGGCTCCATGTTTTCGTACAATGCCTTTTGTGGGTCAACCAGCTGTTGCGTTTTTCTTGTTCCGGTCGATCACGCTGAGATTGGGATTTCCCACGCAGAGAAAGCTAGTGCTAAGAGGGATAAAGCTCTGTCCGGCCTCCCAATAGATAGTGAAGGTCGCTTCGTCATTTGTATTATTATATACACGTAATTCGAACTCGCTCATGAGTCAGCACCGGTGACTGGACTGGATGGGGATCTTCTCTAGTAAATGCTAAGAGTGATCCAGAATGAAAGCTCTTTCTCTCCCCGGGTTTTATAATCTATCAAGGGCCGTCATGGTTCATCGATGAGCCTCAGCAAAACAATCGTCATATTGTTGAGCCACTGCATTTGAAATGTACGTTGATTGTAAAAGAAAAAAAAAAAAAAAAGGGC
>ML736300.1:78242-91586 GCA_009193595.1 Aspergillus bertholletiae
TAAAAAAAAAAAAAAAAAAAAAGGGCTCGGTCCTGGCACTGTCGTCAGTCAATGATTAACATCATTGAATAACACGGATCTCACCGCTGATCGCTCACAGGCCCAATGAGATCAGCAATCTGCCTCTCCATAGAAGGAGTGGAATAGTTGTATAATGATCGGAAATTGAAACTCCAGTGCGTTCAGCCGGCATCTTCCCATCCTGGTGCCGGGGGCCATGTGATCATCACATTGAAGGCAACGTAGAAAACTATTCTGTTGTTCGTAGTGCAGGATAGGTCTTTGAACATGAACTATTCAAAAGTCGCGGGTGCTTTTTTGGCTCCTCTCCTCGTCCTACCGCGTTTGTCTATCTGGGTTAGATTTGTATTCCCGTAAGTCTATCACTGCTACATCGCTGCGGTTATAAGAGTAATATAATTTGAAAACGATAGCATTTGATAACAAAATCCCGAGCGAGCACCATCATTTCTGAACTAACCGGGCTCTGTTACCCGCCTGCGGCCGGAAGTTATTTAATATGAATAGCTTGTCGATTCATCACATCTGCAACACCAGAGATGCTGGAGTGCTTCTCTTGCGGTGATCCGTTTTGTCGTGTGGCGTAAGAGAAGACTCGACGGTGGTGTTCTATCGAAGCAGGCTAAACTCATTGGAAGAGATACGACAACAGGTAAAGGGGGCCCTAACACAGTGGTAGTCGAGCGTGACCCAGCGTCCTTCATTGACATACTGGTCTTATCATTACGGTCAAGAGTGGCATCAGGAATGTGGTCCAAAATCCTTCATTCTTAGTATGCCTTGCTTTCCCTGCCAACGTCCCTTGTATAATATGCTTTTCTTTCGGGCGCCATGATATCTATGATTGGTCAATGGATTCTGCGCGCAGAATTGAACCTGATCATAACCCTCTCACCGAGCCAGGTGGCTGAAGATTCAAAGAATGACGGGTAGCTGCCCGCCAGAATCGATGTACCCAGAGGGGGGAGACAAGGCATGGCGGCCGATGAGACAGTTTGGCTACCCGGCCCCTTCCTCGTAGATCTGTAACTACTCGGCTTGTGTGCTATTTATTCTATGTATCCTCTAGCTGGTCCGATAGACAGCTGGATGGGCCAGGCTATGTGTCTCATTCCCATTCGGTATTATTCAGTCCAAGAGGCCAACAGCCACTGAGATGGCGTGATCAAATTAGTCTGACGCAGGATCTGCCACACCCTGCGTGAAGAAAAGGTGGGTGGAAATGGTATTATGATCCAAGTTAGCCGTAACATGTATAACTAATGCCACGCCATTTCGGCCGTTGCCTCCCTCTATCGATAGCAATTGGCTCTTCACCAGCACACTCAAGTCCAACGGGCGTTTGCACAATGAGATCCCTGTTGCCAACCCTACTGCGAACGATAATCTTGTGTGTGCAAACGAATGGATGGCAAACCCATTATCATCGTCTACTTTGGAGAGGTAGCGCAAAAGGGAGAAGGAGAACAATGCTTAAAAACGCTTTATATCGCTTCTTCGGTACTTGAGTTCTCGAGTAATAGTCGTAGTAATAGTATCGTGAAAATCCGAGCTTTAGTAGATAACATACTCCACCTCGACCGTCTTGCTGCTGATCTCAACCTCGGTCTCGGTTTCCACCTCGCTCTTATCTTTCTCCTGCTTGAACTTGGTCTCGACCTCGTGCTGGAGGGAGTAGGGGCCCGCCTTGGCCTCGTGCTTAGTCTCCTTGCTCGTCTTCCTCTCTGGCTTCTTGCCCTTGGTCCATTCCCTCTCCACCTCAACCTCCCGTTCAATTTCGATTTCCGTCTTGGTCGCGGTCTTGGTGGTCTCGAAGCCAATTGGGGCGCTGTCGTCCTCCAGCTCGTCGCTCAGCTTCAATTTGGGTGCACTCTTGTCGACGTCGAAGACGATCTGGAAATCGGCCGTGAGGTCACCGGCAGTGACAGTGTACTTGAGCTCGTCGCCCTGGGTGATCGTGAAGGAGGTCTTGTCGCCCTGGGAGAGGCTCTTCGGGGCTTCGGTCGACTCGCCGATGGTGGACTTGTCCTCGAGGAGACTGATGGTGGCGTCGGTAGTGACAGAGATGGTCACTGGGACTATCACACCCATCATGGTCAGCGGAACGTCACGGCCCTGAGGAATCCCCGAGAAGAATAGATAGATCACTCACCAGAGGAGCGGACATCACCCGCCTCCTGAATTTCCTTGATCTTGGACAACACGTCGAACTTCTCGACGAGAGCCTCGACCTGGCTGTTGAACTGAGCAATTTCGACCGACATTGTGGATGGATATACTTGTGTCCCCCGCGCACGCTCTATCACACAGGAGGAATGGATGAGATACCGGGAATGAAGACAGACGGCAGGGCTCTTATGAGGGGAGCTGAAAGAGCCAAGAGAATGCCAACGTGGCAAAGCCACATTACCACCAGACCTCGTGCGTGGTGGATTGGATCCATGAGGCCTTTATGCCAGGTGTATCACGTCCCCGCAGGCCCGACCAGCCTTCCCTGATCCAAGTCCAACTCGATCAAGTTTCGCTCTTCAGTTAACTCTCTTCTCTTTAGCATTGTATTCTGGTTTTAGATTCTACAGGTCTAGTATAGTGGTTTTACTGTCTACCCTATTGTTGTCGTCCCGCTTGAAAAATGTGAGAGAGTCCATCATGAGGGAAACCTTTCCCGAGTAATCCGGGGAGCCCTTGATGGTGTATATTGGTGGAGACCGTGGGGTTCGGTGGGGTTGATAAACTCTTGGACGGGGCTGTGCAAAGAAGAAGATAATCTAATAAATTCCCACCTTCCGGAATAGTCAAGCCCTCTGCAGTAGCCAGCCGTCGAGTGGATCGTTGTCGTTTTGGACGCTTTTTCTCATTTGCAGCACGCCAATCGTAAATTTCTGAACCTGTAAGAATTCCCTCGTAGACGCTTGCCGTTCTAACGATCTAACGATCTAACAGTACAGGGTGTTTGAGGAGCTGAATTCGTTGTTGGGCCGCGACCTGGTGGTGTCGGCGTTTTTTCGTTGGATAGTCCACCGACGGCGTACACGCTCAGGATTGGATGGAACAAGGCCTGGTGCAGAGAGCCCACTCCAAATGGTACCAGTATTCCACTATCAATCTCTGTATGTTTCTGCGGGGAAGCTTCAAGGGGAACCAAGCTTATCAACATGATTCACGCTGTAACGGAGGACTGCTTTATAACGGCTCAGTAGCCAACAGCAAGCCAAAAAGGGATCCAACCATTCTCCTTAGCCCAATTCTATTGGTCATAGTCAAATATAGTCTAGGTAGCTCATGCACATCGAAGCAGGTTTCCATCCGGTTTGCATTGATACAAAGGTCTAGACCCCTAAATAAAAGCGTTCGATACCACAACTCCGCGGGCATCGCCATGTATTTCCGGGACAGAGATGGATTGGTGAGATGAGTTGCCACCCGATTTGTGCCCCAATTCTATCCAATGTTCTTGTTACTAAAAGCTGTATTTATTGATGTTCTATATTTGTGCGAAGCAGCCAGGGTATCTAAAGGCATACTCCATAAGCAATCGTCATGGATCCAGGTAACCATACGAATGATCTACGATATAATATTTGGTCATCAAACATCTCTCTCTTAACCTGGTGCACGCGCATTCTTTGGACCTACCCGTGCGGAATGGACTGGGTAAACGATGTTTGGGCAGAGGCACAGGAAACATTCATCGTCCCCTGAAACTCAGTATGCTCCTTCTTATGGGACCAAGTTCATGTTATCTGATGTCTTTTAAAGTGACAGTTGCTGTCTGGCTCAACAATCTTCGCTCCTTTAGCCCTGTGGTGTTTGCTTTGGTGGAACTTCGATAGCTCCCCGGTTGCATGCTATTTATATTTATGTGTGCCGCTGATCTAGTATGAGTATCTCAAACTCAAGGGTGAAAGAATCAACCCCTTGTGCTAGCTCGATTATGATATTCTACATAGGTACCGTTCGCCCTCGCCATAGTACCTGCGAGACAAAAGAGTAAAAAGGTATACTTGTAGTAGTACGGCCGAAGAATATCCATCAGATAGCTTCCCCCAGTCACTCTGCCTAGTGAAGCGCGTTGCCCGGCCATAGGGCACGTGGGTTGAGCTGCCACTACTTCGTCCGTCCAATGTATATCTAAATGCATTATGCGCCCGGCTCGGGGAGGTGATCTTTTCTTTATCGGTCCAGAGTCCAGTCGCCACTGGCCTCAGCACAAACCGACAATCCGTGGGAAGAAAAGTCAATTATCTCTGGACGAATACTATAGGATAGTTGTCTTGAATGTTACCGTGCTCTAATTATTGTCTGCCCAACCCAGCAATAGATGGGAGCTATGTGAGTCGTCTCCACATTCTGTAAAGTTGTTGTGGTTCTTACCCTGGGGCCTAAGGCGCTTCAAAACATCTCTAGAAAACAAGATACTGCAAGCTATCGTGGTTGACAAGTGAGGTGCACAGACAGCAGTGCGTGTGACTAGAGCCTCTATTGTGCACCCATTGATTTACTTTTCAATGTCAAGTTGGGACTCGAGCTAATCAACAGACGTCGTTCCAAAACCACCTTATAATCTTCACTAGCTGAGAAAGAAGGAAAGTATACTAAAGAAGCTGTATCGGGAGCATACATTATAGTCCGCCTACCCCCTACGAAGGCTGCTGCGCTAGATCAATGAATAAGCGTGCGAACTCCATGAAAAATCTCCTTTGCAAGTGGTGACGTACCGTCCCTTCTTTCTGGTTATCAGGGTGATAGACTTTCTTCCGTGTAAATCAGGACTATGCTACAGAAAACAGGCTGGCTTCATTCGCAGCGGGGATTCAGCTTGTACTGTGGACTGTGTTGCAGCTGGACGGTATCCTCATCCAATACTCTGCTTGTGGACGTGCTGGCCACGGAATCCTCATGAGCAAGTTTGCGTCGTGCGCGTCTTGGTGGCTTTGATCACTGGGCCCTTGAAGCGCTATGCAATAATAAGCATGCGCAGTGAAAAAAGGCCGGCATGGACTCACCACTTGAGCTAGTGGTCTATAATGCACTTGCTGCACAGGAAAGTTAATCTGGGTTGCAGGAAGTATTGACATCGGCTCCAGTCCACCAGACGAGCCGAGATGATTGAATTACTGTGCACCTATGATGAGAGCACCGTAGTAAGTAAAACTGATCCCCCCCTTTATGGCCAATCTATTTGATTTTTCAAGTAACTAACGCTCTATTAGTATATATATATATATATATATTGGCTGTCTTCCCACCGGCAAAGTTTCTCATAAATAATATCGTTCACGCCGCTTGGGTCATGATCTCCATGCTTTATCGGTGGCCAGGTTCGTCAGGCACCCCGTAGGCTGTATGGGACATCGTTGGCCCAGACAGATGGGAGTTCAAGGCCATTGCAATCCGGTTTCGGTTCTCAGTTCATTCCCAGTCTTCAGCAGATTACTTATCTATCAATGAATCAAGGTGCTAACAGACTATACCTGATAGGGCTTGACTTAACCTTTTAGACGCCCAGCTAGAAAGAATCCTTCCATCATTACATCCGAATATAAAAGGAGGGTTGCCGCCAGGGCCGCTCAGAGCACAGCAGCTTTTGGACAACTGGCTCGCACCGTAGACGTCCTGAGGTGTTGATACAAATGACCAGGAGCGGGGAAGGAAAAGCCACCAGAAACCGAGAAAATACGCTGTGTCTATTGGAGGTGGAAGGGTTCTCGCCTGCAATGGCTTCGCACGGTGAGTTTAGTGCGTATACTTAGCGGTGGGCCTGCATTTGCCGAATGTAGCATAGTCGGCCAGGACTGTTGAGACTCATGTCCCTGAAGCTGTCGCCAGGACCGATCGAATTGTGGGGTCTTCCTTTCCCCCGTGGGCCAGGTCGATTGAGTTGAGGGGACCATTGCGTTCAAAAACTCGTTGGCAACCATCTGTGGACTCTGAATGTATACAGTATACTCCATAATTCGATAGCGCAAACTATTCGAGCTGGTACAATTACTATCACGTGTAGTATCAAGTAGCGGGTGGGATTCATCACGAAGCACTAAACCTATGAGATTGTAGTTGTGTATTCGACCAAACTGGTGACATATGAATATATACTGTCCGGATTGCACCCCATCCCATGCGACCCACCTGGAACCTCCCGGGATTTAATGAGACGTGCCGGGCCAGACTCAACCTCCGAATTTTTTTTTTTTTTTATTTTTAACCAACACCTTGGCATTTTAGGACTTTTACTTCCACTGATACCATTTAGGCCGAATTAGGGGGCCGACAATCTGTTACCTTAAACCCTACACTGAAAGCCCGGTGGCCCTCCTTAGATTGGGTCCCGGATTCCAGGTGCTTCAAGGCAGTTTAAGCAAGCAATAAGCGACATCTTCAGACCAGGAGTCCACCATAGTCCATACTCTGAAGATTTAGACCTCCTACGTAGATTTAATCGGTAGTTATAGAGTCCGTTACGGTTAATAATCCTGGTAAATGTGCTTCGCTGACCGTAAGTATAGTAACCCATAGAAGACGCTACCGTGACAGTCAGCGAGTTTTAGTCCGCCGTATCAACATCTCCAGAACCGGATTAGTCAAGAATCCAGCGAGTTAGATGATCGTAATTGGTACAACCCTTCCTAGATTGATTGGTAAACTTCGTAAATTTTCTGGGCCGTTCGTCCGTAAGCTCGATTCAATCCGCCGGAGCATGACCCCCCCAAGACTGAAGGATGTCACGACTTGAGGCTGCTGGTTCCAACGTGGCATAGAGTTCGAAGAGAATAAAAGATGCCACTTCGCGTGAAGCTCGGTGTTCGTCCCCCGCTACATGACCTCTCCTTCCCACACACTACGTCAAATGTCACCATGTTTGGAACCCTGCGCTCCCTGCCCGAGAACAAGACGGAGTCCCTCGAGCGTGAATCAGGGGTCAACATTATTTAGGGTCCCCATTAACGTCTATGGAAGAATTTGCGGGATAGAAGAGCTCACCCTCGCCCCAGGCAGAGGACTAGACTCAAAACCGATGTAACAAGGGCTAATATGAGCAACTAACTAACAAGCTCGAAGGGAGTTGCACAATGGATGACCTGTTCAATCGCTCTCATACTTACTGTGGAAGCCTCGAGGGTTTTGACGGCATGGCATCCCAGCCCACAGAACACCATTAGAGAGATGTTTGCATCCTCATAGTGGAAGTCATGGCAGCTGTGCTACAAGGTACTAAAACTAATCTACTAAGAAGTTCTAACGCTGTGGAACTATTGGCCCGAATCTGTTCCTATCTCGGCGGTATATCGGTACGTAGACAGAGCCGATACGCAGGTAGCCTATGTATGGGTTAGGCTAAGATAAAGCTCAAAGAGCTACAGCAGGTACAGGATCGAACGGATAGAAATAGATTCGGGGCTAGCAGTATACCTATGGCTCTTGGGCTTTGGCTTCTCGGTGCAAATTTATGGACAGCCGCCATTGGGTGCGGCGAGGATTACTGGCAAGAGACAACCAAAGGCTAAGAAACCCAGCATCTACCAGGGAATAGGGCAAATACGTTCCACAAAATGAGGACTAACGCTGTGATCAATTTTGCGTGGCACAAATAAGGAACTAATACTGGTGCTACATCTGTGATATAGAATTATATTATGATGTCAATATCAACCAAACATAACTGTGCACAACCTGAAACAGAACAAGGATATCTCGCAACAAAAAAAAAAAAAAATAAGAAAAATTTCGAGTACAATACAACACGTTATTCAGTCTGGGCGATTGGATCAGGGATCCCAAGGATCGGCAATTTAGGTGGTGACACGCTTCTTGGGAGCAGGAATTGCACCGTCGAAGTGGACCTTGAAGGCTACAGAGAGGTTAGTTCCCTGCCGAACATACTAGAAAGCTCTACCAGAGATGACTTACTCGTTGGGAATGGAGAGTAGCTTCCCCAATCCTCCCGCAGGTAGACATAGTAGCCGCCCTCGCGGTGGATCTTCTTCAGCTGACCCTGGGGACCGGGCGCACGTCGAAGGTTGTCCAAGCCACCAACAACACGCAGCATGGACGCAAGTGCAAGCAAAGTCGTTTCCTTGCCCAAGCCAGTATGTGGGCCTAGACCGTACTGAATGTAAGATTCCAGGGGCCGGTCTAGACGCACTTCATCGGGATCTGGGAAGACCTGAGCATCACGATTGGCTTTGACCTGTTGGATGTTAGATATGTCACAGCTGCGAGCCCGAGGGAACATAGTTAAGGAGGATGACACTTACGGCGCCAACGAATACTTTGTCGCCACTCTTGATGTTGACACTGCCGGTCTCATCAGCCATGGTGAAGTCGGTCTGAGCTTCGCGGTAGGATCCAAATGTTCCATTCAGACGGAAGCCTTCCAGACAGTAGCGAATCAACTTGTCCTCCGACTCCTTGCTGCCATCCTTGGCAAGGCGGTTAATCTCAGGGAGATGTTTCTTGCCCTCCGAAAGATAATAGTCGATGATCTGTGTGAACTGTTCAAAGAGGTCAGCAGCCAGCACAGTCACCAGAATAGATGGGGTTTACCATTTGAGCCTGGTTGTGGACCATCGCCACAGCTGCGGGTAGAACCTGAGAATAGGTGACATCGGAAACACCCAAGCCACTTTCCAGAAGCTTTTTAATCAATTGATCACCGTACTCCTTCAAGGCGTTGTGATCATTACGGCGGTTGCCAATGAAGCTGCTGAGGAAACTGGGAGAGTTGATAGATTTGACATGGCTCTCAACGGAATGGCCGAGCTGCTGAGAGACGGCGCGAGCCGCGTGATGAAGAGGGAATGACTTGGTCGTATCGACGTCGAAGAAAATGCTGGTAAAGATTACTGCCATGCTCATGAAAGTCTCGTTGTCAGTGAAGACTCCGCTCGAGCCCTCCTTGGTCTTCAAGGGTAGGGAGAACAGCTTCGATGCGAAGTGGACAGGCGCCAGGTTTCCAATACTACGGGCATGGTTAGCTCTTGTGCTGCGGCCTTAATGTTGATCAAAATCACTCACTCCCGCGTGATATCGACCTGCTTGATTCCTGCAAGGTTTCCGGACTTCTCTTGAAGAAGCTTGGAGGTGATGTCTTGATAGAATTCCCTGATGCTGCTGCGCCACTCGTCATTGTTCAATGACTTGCTCCAGAAGTCATCGCCTCCCTTAGCAGAGGTGAGTGGAGTATTGCCGCTCCAGACCACGCGGAAGTCCTCTTCACGCTCCAAAGCCAGTTTGACATTAGGGTAGGATACCAGGTTCACGTGGGGAGGGGTAAAGGACGGGCGTTCGTAAGAATAGTGAGACTCTCGCCCCAGATCCCTCATAATGTTCCTGTTCTCGCTGGGAATGGTCATCGGATAATGAGCATAGATAGAATCAGGCTTGAACCAATTCGGGAAGGCTCTGGTCGCAAGCTTGTAAAAGACACATCCCTGGTTGACGTTCAAGTCATATCGCACTTCATTATACCCCCAGTTCGTCAGGTTCCGGGGGTTATAATCGACCTAGAGTGCACATTAGGCGAATAATATCATCTGGTGAGCAGGACCAACTTACAGTGTAGAAACGGTCACCGCGGACCAGGGCCACGGCGTCAGAGAGAACCGCACGAGAGATCGTATATGTCGGAGCAATTCCAACACCAGGAACCATGGGTTGTTTGGCTTCCTCAGCAACAATACCAGGGTAGAGTTCCACATAGTCTGGGTGCCCATAAAGATGACGGAGGGCTTCCGCCACTTCCTTATCCGAATTGATATCCTCGAACCTTTCGTACGGCTTCAAATCGAAGAACTTGCGGAATTCGTTAAGGGAACCAACATTCCACCGACGTGCCTGATTAATACCCAGAATCTCGACTGCCCGGAGACACTTAGGCACGTTACGCGCGCCAAATGAGCCTAGTCCAAGATGGTTAGTTTGCGTAGTTCATCACCAATGGTTGCGTAGAGAACTCACCGGCAACATCCTCGGTTGCATTGGCAAGGATATTTACAAGCTCTTCGTCCTTGAAAGTGCCATCTGCTTGACGTTCAAGATGGGCAAAAGTGCGCTGCGAAGGGTCCTTCGATAGACTCTTGTCGTACTTGCCAAGCCCCCGTATGAGGTCTGGGATTGTAACTTCCTCGGCGGGCTTTCCCATCAGTTCCTCATAGATCTTTTCTGTCCATTTTTCGTCGTTGGCACTGATGGCAGAATGCCAACGGTAGGCAAGGTTAAACTCCACAGAGCATTGGTTACCCAGGCCAGAGGGTGTGGGGTCGCTGCTCTCCATTTGTGCTCGTGGATCCTGTCTGTGATTAGTTCTCCTCACCGCATCATATAGGAGTGTTGACTCACCAGACACCACGTGCTGTTAACTCTGTTCAAGTTGACGATCGTGCGGAGGTAGTCATAGAGGGTAATATTGATATACAAGCCACACGTGATCCTACGGTATGTTAGCGAGCTCAAATAGGCAGGGACGGATACATACAAGCGACCGGTTTGGAAAAGATCTTCATCGTATTTCGCCCAAGCCTTCTTCGCCTGTTCTTCAGGAAGATTTGGTCCAGGCTTGGTAAAACGGCCGTTTTCATTGACTTCAGCCAGCTGTTCTACCACATAGTTGTGGAACCTAATCCGTATTTCTGTGTCAGCTAACACTCCAACACATTGTGACCCAAACGACGATAACTTGCCTGTTCAGCATGACCAGCATCACGCAGCAAGCAGGAGGGAAAGCCTGCAGTCGGGGCTCGGAGAATGAATCAGGCTTAAGCTTGCCATCCTGGTGGGTACGAACTAGGTCTTGCTCTTCTTGCACATCACCGTACAAGATAGAGAGATCCAAGTAGCCCGATGTCTTGTTGATATGGGGGTTCCTGGGGTCGGTCTGGAAGATATCTAGCGGAACCTTAGCACGGAATTCTGAAGCTACGCCGCCCGTCATGGTGTAACTTACCGTGAATGATCAAAGAGGCCCAGTCAAAGAAAAGACTAGAAACCTTGTTTGGGTGAGGGGTGAATTTCTGACGGGCATAGAGACAGTCAAACACCAAGCCGGCATCAGGCAGGCCACCTGGCTGGATGGTGAGGGGGGCAATTGATCTCGCATACGGCGTGTTGGCAGCGCCCAGCCATGGCAAAGTAGGGTTGTTGTTGGAACCATCGGCGGATCGATAGGAATACTCGGGGCCCACGTATCTATACCTACATTAACACCGCTCCTAATCAAACCTCAATGCCCTCTCGGGGCAAGCAAACTCACGAGAGTGGGGGATGGGGCAAGGATTCCCAGAGCTCGTCCAGGAATTTATTTGTGAGGTCGGTGCGAGTCTTCGAGTTCCCTGGGAGACTACTAACGAGCTATATAGAGATCATTATGGTCAATGAATGCTCTCCTCTCACCAAGTCGCCATAAAGTGAACCAATCTTACTTTGATGACTCTCTCCATGAGCATGGTTTTATCGTCCACGTGCTCGCCCTTCGCCTTCGTCTTGACCAATTCCTTCGCGGTTGCCAGGTCTTCGTAGTGAAGAGATTGGAAGTCTTGCATGAGACTGCCATGGTGCTGCTCGAACGTGCAGCCGTCACCAGTCTGGTTTGGCAACGGGCTTTGAGAGGCATGAAGGACCTGCGCATACTTGTCGAACACTGAGGTGCCATCCGCTGCCTTGCCGCTTGGCACTTGATCCGCAGATGCCTTACGCGCTGTCGGCGCTTTAGACTGGCGCTTCTCTTCATTCACCTGGGCGCCATTCGGTTTGGCTTCGCGGTCACCCTTCGACTTTTTGAAATTTGTAGAAAATCTCCGCAACATTATGATTATGGGGTATGAACAAATGCGAAACGTCAAGAATTAAGGATATGTAACTCAAACGGCGCGAGGCGGGGTATAAAAGAAAACGAACAGCAATTCCAAACCGACCAGAATCTCGATCAAGAAATGCTAAAGAAGGTTTCCCATGTGTTGTCGTACGGGACAGTAGCTTTTAAAAGCGCACGCACGGCATGGGGTCGAATCGCTACCACAGCGACAAGTGGATCCTGGCCACCGAATCCGATTGATAGTAAAACTAATTAATCAGTCCAGGGGCAGATTAATTATCACAGAGCTGAAATGCATCCCGGATGCTGTCAAGCAATAATACCTCCCACATGATTTAGACCCGCGGCCGGCGCAGGAAGGATTGTGTTTGGTCAATTCTGCCAACCTGGGACGAAAAGGGACGCAGTGGAGATGTTCTGATTAGCCAGTCAAGGGGGGGAAGTCTCCATCAACTGAGCCTGGCACACCCTTCCCAGCTGTTCAGCTTCATGGACGCTGCAGCTGCGCATGGACGCCGGGTCGTGGAAGGGATCTGTCGGTAGATACGGAGTAATTCTTCGCTGACCACTGGAGCACTATGCAGTCGACCCACCAGCAGAGGAAAAGTTTAATCGTGAGCTTGCATTACAGGAATTCATCGTCATTGTATTGGTAACTAGGCCAGCTGATCCTTGGTCCACTGCGGTCAGTGTATTTATTAGCCAGCCACCAACAAATGCGGAATCGACAGCGATCGCGCAGATGCCAAGTTGATCATCATGGAAAGGTCGAACCGTGGCATTGGAAGCGCTCTGGCTCCACCTCGGCTCCAGCCTGCCAATTGTAGAGCCCTGTCCCTTATGGCCCAAGCTCCCAGCCCAGTGCTCCAAGATCATTGGCGAGGGGCATGCCTTCCATGGGACACAAGTACTAGTACTCCGCTGGACTGACGAACATAAACCAGTCCTTCGTCCCATAGAACTGTGGACACGCCAGCTGGAGATATACTTTCCTAGTTTCACCCATCCCCACTGTCCCTCACCGATCAACATCATGAGTCCTCTCAAAGTTTGACCGTGGTGGACGGTCCCCGAGCAAGGTAAGGGTGTAGGTACGTGTCAACAAAGTAGTACATTGGACGTGATACCTTGACGGACCACGAGCGAGACGGTAGACGGCAGGCTCTACTCGTTGCAGGGAGCATTAGCACAACCGGGTAAGTACAATCCATTGATAGAATGATGGTTCGCGAGGGGCGCTACTGGGATAGATTTTTCTCACGATCCTACCATGATGGAGTCCAATGGAGAATGGCGAGTTCCCTAATTTGCAGCCACGCGCTCGAACACGGGATCATCGTCATTTAACTCTGTTAGTGTTGTGACTTCGGGTGGACCTCAGTGGGTAGCCCTCGCCAAAAGGAGTAAAAAAACACTCGAAAGGGGGAACAGAGATACAGAGTCAGCGGAGGGAATTTAATCTTTGTATTTTGGTCTCCTATCCTTTTTCTTTCTTTGGTTTTTTTTTTTGGTTT
>ML736301.1:0-90461 GCA_009193595.1 Aspergillus bertholletiae
AATCCTGATTTTGTTTTTGGGTGTTTTCCGCTTACTTTCGCCCCCCTGTGGTGTTGATTAATTCCATCAACATGGAGCAGCGTCCAGTCAGCGCTAGTCGCACCAGTAAGGGAAATGTCCAAGTTGACGAAGCACGTCTGGAAGCTGCTTTGGGTCATAAACAAGAACTGGTTCGTGGCTTCGGGCTATTTAGTTTGACCAGTCTGGGAATTATCATTGCCAAGTATGTGTTTCAAGCGAATTGTGATCCTTCTGGCCTTGAAGTTGTCGATCCTAACCGAAATGACCAATTGATAACAGTTCCTGGGCGGCGACGGGAGGAACTATCGTGACCGCATTGTATAATGGCGGCCCTATGGCGGTCCTATATGGACTGATCCTGGTGAGCGTCTTCTATGCATTCATCTCCGCCTCCCTTTCGGAGCTGGCCTCTGCTATCCCCTCGGCGGGTGGTGTCTATCATTGGTCGTCCGTGGTGGCTGGCAAATATGGTCGCGCGGCAGGGTTTTTCACAGGCTACCTGAATGCCTGCGCTTGGTTGCTTTCAGCCGCTTCAATGAGCTCGATTCTGGGGAACGAAGCGGTGGCCATGTACCTCCTGCGGCATCCCGGCGTCGAGTGGCATAGCTGGCAGCCTTTCATTGTCTTCTTGATCGTACTCTGGATGTGCTGTGCGATTGTCTGCTTGGGAAACCGGTACCTTCCGCTCATCAACCGGATTTCGTTGGTGCTGTCCATGGGTGGTTTATTTATAACCATCATTGTGTTGGCAGTGATGCCCCGTGGCCGACGCGCCAGCAATACCCAAGTCTGGAGGACTTACTACAACGAAACTGGCGGCTGGTCCGACGGCATCTGTTTCCTCTCGGGGCTGTTAAATGCCGCCTTCGCGGTCGGTACGCCTGACTGTATTAGCCATCTGTCCGAAGAAGGTACGTATCCATGTCGTGGCTTCGTTCCGCGTTTGCCTGTCTGACCTCAGGTTATACTGACCACCTGTGACGTGCAGTTCCCCAACCGGAGAGAAAGGTTCCCCAGGGCATTATGCTGCAGCTGCTCACAGCCTTTCTCACGGCGTTCGTCTATCTCATTGCACTGTTCTACAGTATCAATGATATTGACGCCGTTTTCGACACCAGCATCAATTATTTCCCTGTCGCAGAGATCTACCTGCAGGCAACGGGGTCTACCGCAGGGGCAGTAGGCCTTATCGCCCTGCTCTTTCTCGCCACTTTTCCCACTCTGGTAGGAACCCTTACCACCGGTGGTCGGATGTGGTGGTCACTCGCGCGTGATAATGCCACTCCATTTCCCTCGTTCTTTGGCCAGGTGCATCCGACGCTGGATTGTCCAGTGAATGCCACAGTCGGTATGGCTGTCATGGTGTCCTGTCTGGGCTGTGTGTACGTGGGCAGTACCACCGCGTTCCAAGCGTTGATCTCATCATTCATTGTTTTGAGCACGCTTTCCTATGCCGGTGCCATCATTCCACATGTTCTGTCCCGGAGACGGAGTGTTGTCCTCGGGCCCTTTGCGATGCCCCACAAGATTGGATATGTGGTGAACATCCTCTCGGTCGTCTACATCGCCGTCACTGTGGTGTTCTTCTGCTTCCCCTTCACCTTGCCGGTGACGGTTCAGAATATGAATTACACCAGTGTGATCACCGTCGGCCTGATGACCCTTGTCGGCATCTGGTGGCTGTTCCAGGGCATGCGCACTTATGAGGGCCCGACCTATAGTCGAGACGCAGCCGAACGGCTGGCGATGGGAAAACAGACGCCATCCGCAGAAATGAGCGACAAAGCTTGAGATCATGCCTCGAGACGACAAAAATAACGTGATGAAGCTTTCATTCATCAGCATGAATATTGGGATAATGTTAATGGAAGTCAATGAGTCTTTGAATCTGTGTATTTACGACAGCCGAATCGGCATCAAAAACCAGGGAGGTGTGAGAGGAATGTTCGCGATAATGTATGTATAATCCACAATGCAAGAAAATGACATAGTATTGAAGCCATTTCCTAATGACAAGAGAAATATGGTATATCATATCGTCCTGTGCGTCGCAGAAGGTAGATTTAGTTTGATATGGACCGTTTCCATGCGGCCGTGTCTACAGCAAGGTGATCTCTTATAAAAATAGTAGGGATTCAAGCGGCGATAACCACCAAAGCACCTGCTGCGATTTCAGGAACAGATCATGGCTCGCTACCGCAATAGTCCAGTACGCATATCGTTGGGCTCCCAATGAGGATGAATTATTGCACGCGGTCACAGGAGACAACTCTGGCGAGGTCTACCTGTCCCTTCCTCACTTGCTGTCGATGACACGTCGGCAGCCTGTTCTCGTTAATGGGTCATGAGCGACGACTCGCGGATGGGAACGGTATGTCCTCAATCTGCGCTTGTCCTTGACTGCACCATGTGATAGATTCCTCTGCGAGGACGGAATGGAGGCGATTATTGATCTCGGATTGCTATTGGAGCTGGGAACGTGTCGCCGACAAGCTTTGTGGTCCACTGTATTCTATGACAAATCAAGAGGTACTGGTGCGCTTGCTCAAGGTTCTCATCATTCCTGTGAGATAGAGCGACCGTAGGTCTGTGGTCGGATATGTTGGGGGAATTCCATCCCTTGCAGCATCGCGAATTAGCTATTTACCCATTCTGTGGTCTGCTAATAGAAATTCTCCTGTCAGCCCCAATTTCGGATGTCAGGGAAGACAAAGCTGCGTTAAGGAATGTGGGATTGCGGATTGTTTGGTGCTCAACGCGAGCTCCACTGCGGGCATTACAGAACAAAGCTTCGATCCCATCCCCGATTCCTTGGTGTCGAGTCTGATAAGGAACGTGCTTGTCGACGGCTTGCTTAACCCTAGTCGACTGGCCAAGGAAGCGTGATTACCGACTATCTTGACCGGTATATCCAAGCATTCTTGCTTTGGAACATTGTAGTGAAGCGTGGTTTAGCATAATTCAGTCTCTATCCAGATACTGCAGTCTTCAGGTGGACATCAAAACTCAGACCTGTGAAGTAAATTTCGACCAAGGCTTGAAAGTCAGATGCCCGATGTTAAAGGTAATTACGAAAGAGACATGAAACAACGAGATTCGTCGGTAATTTCTAAGGTGGTGAACACAATAGCTAGAGTGGAACTTCAAAGGTTCCTCGCAATGATACGGGACAATGAAGAGCCCTGTTTCATGACCACCCAGGCCATAACCCCCACAATGGGGATGGAAACCGTAGCCAATTTGATCAGCGCCCTGGCGAACATGGGCGTCATAACCCCCTCAGCAATGGCCTGGAATCTGGCGGGTTCGTTGCGATCGGGGTATTCCTGGCTCGGCGTAGGCACACCGAGGAAAGGGCAGATCTGCTCCCAGCCCAGTCCTTCTTCCACCTTAATGACGCACAGACGGTCCGCTGGAATCACCTTCTTCACCATCGAGATACTGGAACGCTTGATTAGTCAATGAGGAGAGGGTTATGCAGCAGACACTTACTATTCGGTGTAATTCCTGCGTAGAGCAGCTTCGTTGCGAGGCCCATTGGGATATGTCCGATCAGATAATACCGCATAGGTTGTCTCGGTCTGGGTGATAAACTGGTATAACCCATTGTCGAAGTATTTCAGTATATTGAGAGGGAAGCTCTTGGCCTGTTTTACGATAGGACCTGCCGTGTTGTTGATGGAGGCGACCCATTTCTCGGGCTCTCGCTCCGTCAGAATGAACTTCACGTCAGGGTCTTTTTCATAGGCCTCGAAGACGGCCGTTCCCAAAAAGCTTGGGATTTCCACTAGCGTCTAGTGCCGGTTAACCAAGCCATAGAATTCAAGTCCATCACCCCCCCCCCCCCCCTAGAGTGACTCACGTCATACTCGGCAAACCACTTGTCAAAGTCATCCCTGGAGTATCGTGTGATTCCCGAGAGTCGATTGTGCTGGGCAATGACCGCCTCATGCAGGACTTCGATATGAGATACACCCTTCTCAATCACGCATTCATACATGTGATAGGGCTTGAAACCCAGAATCTGCAACGCGCGGTAGAGTCCTAGAGTCCCTGACCTGTCGGATTGATCTGGTTAGCCCTCACAGAAGTATGGCGCTGGCACTGGCACAAATGCCTCACCGGCTAGGGCTGGCGACAATCAATTTCATTGGCCGGCGGCCGGCGGGCTCAGGAAGGTTGTCGATTTTCCGAGACATGGTGCAATGTTAAGACCAAAGCAGGGCGTCAATAGAACGGTGCACGCCAAAGGTGGGAAAGGGACAGCAGAGGAGAGAGAATGGAACAATTTCAACTCCTGTCAGAGGGGCTTTATGTAATGATACGTGGGGGCGGTGCGGCAGACCCTGGCCTAGTGTACCGTTTATCATACCCAAGGCAGAGCCCGATAGGATGATAGATGGCCAGAAAAGAGCCACTAGTATCGAAAGGGTTCCTTTGATCCTCGTCGATTAGCTGCAGCTAACGTAACTATTAGTATTATTGACAGCTATTATATACCCAACTTCTATTCTATTGCGTACCTCCGCCGGCCCTGGGGTCATGCATATAACCAGTGATTTAGCGACGCAAGGACGATTCAATGAGCAGCGGTCGATATGATCTCATATCCCAGCCAAGGTGACAAAAGCCATTTTACGCCTGGCCGAGAATGGCAGTTTCAAAAGCAAGAGGTGACGGCGACCAGGGCCTCCATCAAATAGCGATTGTTCAACATTGGCAAACCACAGAACATAGGGACCCCTTGGTGCTTAGCCTGCCGGTGCCAGAAGTTAGCCGCTCTCGAGCCCAGTGTTACTTTGGGTTGCCTTGAGCGACCCGTATTGGTGAAATTGTATTTTGCTTGGCTTGTATGCATCTTGGCAAGGTCCGTTTAAGTCTGGGCCTGTTGTCTCCGAAGGGGTCTCGCGGTTTATTGCTATCTGCTTCATTCCTCTCAGGTATGCTCAGGGTTACGTCTGACGGGGTGTGAGACCACTCTTGCTGGCTCAACTATGGATTTGGGAACTGAACTCATATTTATGAGCTAGCATGGTGCAGAGTCTCTTCGAGGCCCAGTATACTGCGCCAGTTGACGTCAAATTGTTCGGTTGGATTCATGCCACACCCTCTTATCATCAAAATCACCCGTGTGATGATTGAGATGGTCTTCCTCACAAGAAAGAAAAGCATCAACGTCAACTCTCTCTTCAGCGTTCCAACACGGTTCCACATTTTCCGCAGGGGTAGTCAATAATACATCCTCCAATAATTCTTCGCCAGGGTCTAGTGCCTCCTTCTCTATCCTTTTAATTACGGCCTCGACCTCATGATGACGAGCCGAGACGTTGAGAATATCAGGTAACGCGCGTCTGTTGGGAGGGACGAACTGAACGCGAGCGGTGAGACTGTCCCATACTTTCTGGGAATAGTATGCCCTCCATGATGTTGGTGTCAGGCGAAAAAGGACGATAAAATGATCAAAGTTTAACTGGGATGGGAGGATTCCCCTGCCGCCTGCCCGGGGGATCTCCAACGACTGCAGGCATGCGCGTACCAGGCACAGCCAGAACCGGGCTTGCGTTTCAGAATACGGTGATACCACTATTTTTGTAGCCCGTAAACGAATTGTCGTTGACTGGAGTGTGGTAAGTGCTTGGCAGATGACAGCTTCGTCGAATGATTCTGAGATATGCCTGTGTTGCCGGATGAACACGAATGCGAATCGTATCAGTCTAGCGGGGTCGTCTTCTACTGTAGATAAACTGGCCGGCTGGTCAAGAAGAGGTGTCAAGACAGGCAATGGCTGACGATTGGGAGGGGTCCATGAATCCCATGCTCGTGGGCTAAAGAGATGCTCCGTGGAATAATACAATCTCCAGAGACGAGGGTCCATGACGGACGGTGTAGAGAACAAAATATTATGGAAGTCAATCCATAACGGATCAGCGCCACAATTCGTTTTGATTCTGTAGTCTCGGATGGCGATCTGTAGCTGTAAGATCCAGAAAATGGTGATTGTGCTGTTGACCGGTTATTTAGTGTATTGGCTCATTGGCCAACAACCTCAGAAGCTGCTGCACCAGTCAGGGCTTACCGATGTATTCTATGTCCAAATTTCTCAGGTTGGCTGTTACGCAGCCGTTCTAGATGGGCAAGCATGGTATCCGCCATGGCAAATGTGCTTCGTCTTCGTTTCATATACTCCAAAACAATAATATAGGTTACCTTTAGGTGGACATGATGATCCCACACTGGTATATGTCCCGTCACAAATGAGTCCCAAAAGGCCTGGGCACCGACAGAATCCCGTAACGGCTGTTCGTCGATAGGCTTGCTCAGGCCCGGACTAGATACTATGTGTTCTGGTATTTTGCTATCCAGGGTTGGTTTGTGATACGGTTCAAGCGCTGGCTCAGTCGCGGGCTGCGGTCTCGGTCGCGTTCGCAGAAAAAGACGTGCAGATGTATGAAGATGGTCGAGAATTTCCTGCACCCCTTCTCCCGTTTTGGCACTGAGCTTGTGATCGAAAATCTTCCATGAGAGTTGGTGCTCGTGCTTAGCCATCTCTTTCTCGTACTTCTTCCGCAAGCCATCGACAACCTCTGTGACGGTTTCTGGGGGGAGCATGTCCTGTTTATTGAAGAGAATCCACACATTTCTACAGCCATGCTTATGCAGAAAGTCGACAAAATAGTGATGATCATAAATGGGCTCTAACTGTTGCGGATCGCAGTTGTGGATTAGAAGCACAAGGTCTGGGTCGAGAAAATAGGTGTGGATCAATTGTTCCGGCAACCTCCTAGACACTGCCCCTTGCCATAAGTACGCCAGGAAGATAGAAAGGAATGAGATACACCACTACAGGACACTCCGATGCAGAATGACTATGATGTTGGCGCACTCACTGGTCATGTCCCAGATCGTCCATTGATACTTTCCCGGGTACTCCACTGTCTCCACATTGAAACCGACCGTGGGAATTGTATCGACGAGTTTTCTCAGCTTCATCTGATAAAGTAGAGTGGTCTTGCCGCAATCACTGTCGCCGATCATGTTCACTCTAAACTCCAGGGTCCGAAAGGGCCACGTAACCCAGTCCACAATCGCTCCCGGGACTGGTTATCACTGATCAGTATGCTCTGGTTCTCCAGGGTTTCGGGTATCCTACTACTCATAACTCGTTGCAGTACCCTGGGTATTGCGTTGTGTACTGTATAATCCTCGCTGGGATCTCCCAATATGAAAAGAAGGAGGTCCGGAGACTGGGCATGGACCACTGAAATAAGCAATATCTCCTGTGGCTGCCTGTCGTGAGTGGGAATACGAGAGATCTGCAAAAGATGTATCCACGGGTCCCACGCGGAAATCTATGGTATATGCCGAGCGTCGAAAACCGACGCATCACATAGACAGGTCAACCTGTGCCTAAACGACCTTGGTACAGAGTATAGGGCTTAGAGCTGTACTGGTGCAGTCCTACTAGTCGTCGATCTATCAATGTCGATCTGGGTAGCAGCGGCGAGGCTCAAAGGGAGCACCTGGCTCTGGCGGACACATCGGCTATAGAATCTCCGGAGGGGATCTAAGGAACCATATTCATGATAATTCCAAGGGTTATTTTCATGGTGGAATACGAGAGGGAGGATATGGGGTTAAAATTGGATGCGGAATGCCGCGAACCGCAATCGTGCCGCTTACCCGATTGGGCCCGCCCGCCTCTCGTCACGCTTTTTCGCATGCCATTCACAGTCTTCAGTTACGTTGCAATCTCAATGCCCCACAGCGCTGTGCAAATATCTGTGTAAAAGGTGTGCAAGCGACAATGGAGCGCAGGCGGCTGAGAGGGTCGCGCAGATCACATCGAAAATCTCGCAACGGGTGTGCCAATTGTAAACGCCGCAGAATCAAAGTACGTCTTGGTTGTCCCTCATCTAAGGTCGAATCGTCTCATACGAGTACGAAAACTGCCAGACCAGGAATGACAGCGGGACTGATAGTCTCTCTAGTGCGATGAAACCAAGCCTGCATGCGGGCAGTGTATGAATCATGCAATCAGATGCGACTTCACTCTCCCACAGCATGCCCAACTGTCACAAACATCAACGCACTCAATAGAAACCAGTGGTCTTGCGGACTTGGTGCAAGCTGGGCATTCCAATCCCCCATCGGGCAACGGCTTCCTTTTTATATCGTCCTCGCAAACGGACTTTAAACCCCCAAAAAGGAGGTACCAAAGGCGACAGCCTCACGCCAACGACACGTCGAATGTGGTGTCAGCGCGGTTGGAGGTCCCTCTAACATTGAATAACTCTCAGTCTGGATTAAACGTTATCGACCTGGAAATATTCCATCATTATCTATCGCAAACATCGATAGAGTTGATGGATCCCGATGATGACGGCCATACGCTGCAGGTGGCTATCCCACAATTGGGGTTTCGCTTTCATTATATCCTGCATCTACTTCTCGCTTTGTCAAGCTACCATATGGCTCGACGGCAAAGCATGGGTGCGCCACATGAGCGTATTTTGGCAGGTGACCGCCATTACAATGTCGCTCTTACTCAAGTGAGCTCCTCCATAGCTGGGCTGGATCAAAGCACATGCCACGCGATATATGGTAGCTCAGTGCTGATCTGCTTATGCTCCCTGGCAAAAGGACCTCGGGCTGGGGAGTATCTTGCCTTTAGTGGTTCAGGGCATGTTGAATGGCTAACACTACTACGAGGAATTCGATCTATCACAGAAGTGTCGCGAGACGTTTTCTCCATAGACCCAGTCTCCCACTCAAATATTAGCGCACATGAGATATTGCCCGAAGCCGAGGAACAGATACCCCAAGAAACGCTGTGCTGCGAGTGGGCTGGACATCTTGAACAGTGCAAGGGATTGGTTGAGGCTGAATATCCTGTGACCTGTGGGCCATACCATGCCATCTACCTACACGTACTCAGTTGCCTGACGAACGCCTTTGGTCACGTTTATGGGAGAACAAACGTCGGAAGGGGTGAGCGATGTGCCAAAGTGTTCCAGTGGCTGTACCAACTCCCTGAGGAATTTATGATCGACCTGCAACAACGGAAATGGCTTGCCTTGCTTCTGCTATCCTACTTTTTAGTTCTATTACAAGAATTGGACTCGTACTGGTTCATCCAGGGCTGGCCGGCGCATGTAATGGGCGAAATCCACCGATCCTTCTCCGAGGAACAACGAGTTTGGATGCAGTGGCAGGCTGACCGGGTTAGATGGCGGCCATCAATTGCCTAGACTTGATTTACTCCGCTTCACCTACATTTGTTTCACTCTTTAACATTTAGTCTAATCAAAAGATTCGTTACCACCTCTGGCAATGTACCTTGGACTCGGAATACTAATTCCGATATTCGTAGCGAATATGATTGACACGGATGCAGGAGCAGTCCACGCAAGGTCATGACATGAACGTATAGGAATATTGATGGGCCGAAATAAAGTAACTATTTGCCCATAGTTTCATATTATTCAGCGGCCGAGTCGCAAACAGAACATACCCATCATTCAGCATACAAACTCTGTCCGCGGCCTGTCTGTTACTCACTGGGCGATGAACATCTATAACTAAACCTAGTATAACACGCAGCATGGCATCATATAGATGATGTATGATACTACAAAGGCATAGATTCCATATTTAGACTGAAAAAAAAAAAAAAAAAAAAAAAAAAGAAATAATCCTTACACGGAATAAATCTAATTTTGTGAATTAGTTTCAAAGTTCCAGGCGCCCACTTGTTCAGGGCTCAACGGTGGATTTTCCAGATTGGGAAATTATACGTATTCGGGCTCGAGGGTACTCTAAATTTCAAGACCCACAAGCCCACTGGCTGATAAAGGACAGGTTGAAATTGCAGATAGAGTATAGAAATGATGCTCCACCAATCTACTTGGTGTCTTGCCCACAGCCGGACTACGTAAACAACTGGATAACACAGGATGCCTTGGAGCTACGTAGGAGGTAGCCCTGCCAGAACTTTAACACTGCTTAGATTCCTATGCCTAGGGATTTCGAAGAGGCCGTACGATGGGGCATCTATTGGCAACTCATACTAAAGCAGAAAGGACAGGGTTGCTCAGTTGGCACCTATCTCACCCGTAGGGTAATTCCACAGGTCTGAGACATCATATCCTGGAAGTGCGTCGAAATCGCGCCCTAGAAGACCTCTGGTTATAATCACTACGTCCTTCTTGGCCTGTTCCTCAGTTATGTGAATTCCAGCCTTGTTCTGCTCCCAGATGATTGCTTCGATTTCCGCACCACTGCCGCTGCTGCGACCGTCGTTTGGCTTCATAATAAGTATGTAGACTTCCTTTCCCGTCCCGCTTCGAGCAAGGTGAACGGAGATGTTGCCGCTCTGGCTCTGATCTGTAGCCGAGATGCGCCATTTGCCATCCTGATCCTTTGGTTCCAAACCGGCTTTGAGCTTCTCAACATCGGCGTCACTGATGCTTAGACCCCACGGTGCTGTGGCAGGCTCCTGCATAGTGGGTATGCGATCTGGCGTGGCTTTTCTCCTGAGGGAAATGCCTGGGTAGCGTTCTGAAGTTAGCACGTATCTCCGAATGCTATTGAAAGCAAGCTCTGCTCGCAAATGATTGAGATGGGAGGAAATAGAGGACACGGTCTGCCACGTATTGTTTATTCTGCTGGTTGCTTATGAAGTCGAGTGACAATCAAGTGTATTTATATTGATCCCGATGGCATTCTACTTGCAGACTACAGGGCATTGGTCACAATCATCATTTGCAAACATACAGATCAACGACAAGTTCTGAGAGATAAATAGATCTCCCAGCTCTTATGCGGGTAGCTGCCGTAGTTTCGGTACCTAATCCTAGTCGAGTAACTGCTACACAGTCTCTCATTGCTCTTTCTGGCCTAAAGAATGCCAAATATTCAGCTGCGGTAGCCCCCTGATAAGAAGTCCAATCAGAGAAAAATAATGTATCTCCATTGTGACCTAGCGGTAGAAGGACGCCACATAGATAATTGGCAGTACACAAGGCGAATCCTTGTCATCGATTGAGATACTACTACTATCAGCCACTACGACGATTATGGGGATCCATAAGTTGGTGGAGTAGGAAGCGGCGATGTCGAAGCCAGTCCTCGTGGTCTTGACTTTTACGCCTCTCCTTGTGACCCTTGTCACATAAGAGCCTCCGATCTCCGGTATTAGGTGATACCTATGGATCCGACAGATAATCACACCTTTATGCAGGACGATCGTGGAATACCAAAGCAGCGTACGCTTCTACAAGGTATGTCGTGCCGATCTCGTAATATCTGCTGTAGTTGGCGTAACAACTGTGGGCCCAACGGCTTTGAGGACGCGGCATCCAGAGCCCAGTGGCCAACCTTGGTCATGTATAAAGATGGCAAAGAAATCTGGAGACACCAGATGCCAAATCCCCCCTCGAGCGGGCGGTTGAAGTCGTTGTAGTAATACCTGAAGACCGTCGTTGGTTGAGTTCTTTGTGCGCCTTCATGCCCGATATCCGCCTATGGGCATTCTATTATTAGATTTAGTTGCCTTTGTGTCTTGGGATTCTATCCCTACTACGTCCAAGTGCGATGGGGATTTGACAGGGATTATTGCTGCCAGTACCTACCGTCAGGTTTGTCTTGTTGTTAGAGCGACTTACCCGAACCTCGGCGAGATTTCCGCTCGGGGATGTTGAGACCGACGGTCGCGCCCTCCAGTGGAAGTTGTTGTGGCCATCCAGTTCCCAGATGTATACGCCCTCCACGATCGGGGATGTTCTAGGGTAGAAGGGGCACCGGGGGTCATTTATATTAAGCGAGAGTCCTGATTACTAGGTATAGGAAATGCAATTGTTGTTTCAGGATATGGAAGCTACGTCCCCATCCGGCAGACATCATTCGCCATCAGGGAGGGATTAGGGCTAGTCTACTGATCCATATTTCCCCCTCCCCCTTTCTCCATCCCAGTGATAGTCTGACTCTGCATCTCCTCCGTCCGCTCGCTATACATTGGGTCATGGGATTCCCGGTGAAATCATTCTGGAACCAATAGATACTGCTCGCGTCAGCGTGGTAGGGGTTAGACAGCCGAAGCTTATGTTTGCACACAAGGTAGTAGTCAGCCACCATGGTACCCATGAGGGTGACTGGGGCTATTACTGTGGGGTTTCTCGATAGCTTTTGTTGCGGTCGAGAGACTCCCCTCCGAAGCTGTTCAGCACATTGGTGAAAATCGCCCTGTTGGCAATAATATGATGCGTTGATGGCCACGGAAATCTCCGCGAGCAGATACGAAGTACCGAGGGTACAGCCCGGCGATGTCCATGCCGCCAGACAACCTGTTGCCAATGAACTTTATGGCCATGATGCTCGACGTTAATCTAAACGTGACCAAGAATGCCGCGGCACGCATGGCTAGACTAGCGTACTCGTCCACCCGCATCCCAAACGTGGACTGGGAATTGGATGGCGAAGCTAATGTGTCAGACTGCCCCAGGCCAGATGAACGATCTGTGCTTGGGATGGTTAGACTCTGTATAGACGCATGTCCTCGTATGTCCTACAGTACATCATACCTGGAAGGAATAGAGTCAGATCTCGATTTGTCCACGACGTCGTTGCATCACCTTGAACGGAGAAGGTGGCCGACAACCAGGCACGACCCCCCCACGATCTCGCACAATCCGCATGCATTCATTCCTCGGGGTGGAAGCTTACGTATGGTCCACTGCATTGCCTGACATTGGAATTCTATTTTGGTTTGTGTGTGCACATTCTTCCTACCTACTCCATACTCCAACCTTCATCGTCGTCCACTCACCCTCCGCATTTGCTTCAGCCTATTAGATCGCGATTCGTATGTAACAGCCCTTGAACCCCCTCGAAGTCGATGTTACCCGTCCAGCCGTCATCTTCCGGTAAGGTGTGGGCGGTCGGTTGCACCTTTAAGACCTCGCTGGCCACCTTTTGCAGCTCCCGCAGCGCGGATTGCCCCAGGGGCCAATGCTTACTGAAAGATTTCAACACCCCAATCGCCAAGTACATGGAATCATAGCACTCTGTGATATCGATATTCTCGTCTTGACTCCGTTTGGACAACGCGGACAGCTGCACGATCGCCGCACTCAGCAGGGCGCAGATGAACAGGGGCGTGTGTTTGATCACCGGCAGCCGCAATGCCGCCAGATTGAAGATCCACTTGGAGGCGACAATGGCCTTCAGCCCATGCAGCCGTTGAGAGGTGGTCGGGGACACATGGGGTTCGTTCTGCGCACACGCGATGTCCGGATTCGGGAGCATGGAGATGAGATCGCTGCGGGGGAAATGCAAGAACATGCTGGCGTATTGCACGATCATATACGCTTGGAAAAGCATCTCGTCGCCCTTGCCATCGGGTTGCAAGATATCTGCTTTCCCGTCCGGCAGGTGATGAATCCAGCCCGCGATCGCGTGGTCGACGGCATGCACCTGGGACGGGCGCATGTTGGAGTCGGGATCGGTCAGCGTGAGGACATTGACGAAGATGCGCACGGCCTCGATGCGATAGGAGTATGAGGAGAAATCCGCACTGTTTGTATCGAAAATCCTCTTGTCGAACTGGGTCAGCGACACGAGGCCGGATCGGTTGGAAACGGTGAGGTTCTCATAGTCGGTCTCCTCGCAGGGAAGGAGGACGTCGGAGAAGTATGTCGCGCGGGTGAACCGCTGGTGCCGGTAGAGACCGGAGAGAATGCCTTCGCTGAAGACCAGCTCCCACCAGGTCCGTCGCAGACTCTCCTCCAGCATCAGGTTCTGGCCGCCCTGCCGCAGAGCGAAGCTGGCACAGTCCATGCCCAGTTGAATGGCGAGATCAGCGGCGGCCTGGAAGATGGCGAACGAGTCGATGAGTTCATAGCGAGCGTGGATGGCAAGGGCACAGATCAACCGGGCCTGGACCATCTCGGGGGTCTGTGGGCTATTGCTGCCCATGATCCCCTGCACGGTTTCCTCTCGCGTCTGCCAGTCCACGGGGGACGACGCATAGTGGCTGCCGACGAACTGCACCACCGCCTGCAGGTAGTCCGGGTAGCCCTGCGTGGCGTACAGGGAATGTGGCAGGAGGATAGGATGGGCGGGATGGAAATTACTGAAGTAGTAGTTGACGAGACGTTCATTGTAATGCACACGCGACGAGGTGGGGGTGAAGCTGGTCAACGGCGAAGTGGTCGCGGCTGGCCCCGGGGCGAGGTGCACTGGCCGCGACACCTCCCCTGGCGCCGGGGTGCTTGCGAGGGACAGCGGTAGCGTGGTATCCGGGGTAGTCGGGACAAATGAGGATCGCGGGGTCTGGATGGCGAAGGTTGAGATATGTTGCGAGACCGAGTCCAGCTCGGGGCGGTTCTTGGGCGGCCGTTGGCCTCGGCGCGAGGGCACGTAGGTGCAGTTGGTCCCGGCCGACAGGCAGCGCGAGCACTGCGGATAGCCAGAGTTGCATTTCAGACGTTTCTGTCGACATTGCGTACAGGCCACTGGGGCCCGTGCGGCATGGTGGACCGCAGATTGCGCGGGTGAGTCTGTCATGGTTCTGTGGGAAGGTGTGGGAACGTTCCGGTCGGCCAAGTGGAGGAGGTCGGCGTTGTCCTCCCCCCATAGCGTACGGACTCGGACAACCTCGGTATTCCTTCGCTCAGGCCTTGGCCGATTCTCGTAGCGTCATCGCCTTCAGGTTCCGCGACACTAGTGCCATTGTCGCGCACCAAACTAGTCGGAGACTGGTTAAGCGGCATGGAGCCATCACCGTGATGCCTCCCAAGTCGTCCAGGGATCCATACTATACATAGAGGACCAGGTGGATAAAGATCAAATGAACAGGGGAAAAACTCCCAGGGAAACAGAAAAAAAGGAAGAAATAAGGAAAAAATAGCCAAAAAAAAAAAGACAGACCAAGAAAAGGGCACAAACGATTTGTTTGCACAATGCCTGTGTCGACCATTTGGACCTCGGCAGGATGAGGAGCGGCTTGGCATCGCTCTGTTAGGGCATCCGCCCTCACATTATGTAACTATTCGATATCCAATTTAAACTATAGAAGCCCTATCTCATACCAAAGGGATCCGTGTGCGTAACCGCTACTACGAATGCCAGTCTGCCATCAAGCTGCTGGGCGTAACCACCCAATACATCTCAACTTACAGTGCGGCCGACCCTATCCCCCCGTACAGTGAATTACCCATGTCCTAGGAAAGGATCGTGAGATGCATCTGCTGGCCACTGGGAGGGGAGCAAAAGGCAGCGTATTCCTCCGACACAGTATCGACCCGCCACTGCCTCCGAGCCCACTGACCATGAGCGTCAGACCGTCAGTCTCACCACCTCAGTCTACTTCACACCTTGGAGGCTGGCTGGCAAGAAACAATCCCCGTTGGATTACCAGTGGCGTATCAGAACTGCCGTGGGCTGGCAAATGTTGCTTTTCTTTTTCAGTCCTTGTGACCTGTCTCAGCTATCGATTTCCTGCATGATTATTGCATATTGCAGGTGTGGTTGGGGTTTCCCCCTGCGTTCTGACTCGATGGATAGACTAATGGAATGGTTTCAATACGTCGGCTGCTCTCAGCCCTCGTTCTCCACTCAGGCATATATTTGCGCTGAGAGTGCACCCGAGCGACAGAACCAAGAATAAGAGGACATCCCAAGATGAAATTCATTCCACTCGTATTATCTGCCGCGTTTGCAAATGCATTATCACGGGAGCCACCTCATCCGCTCCCATGGTCCCCTCCAGGCCCGGGCGATGGTCAGTCCAAATGTAGGAAACGAATATATTGCTAGGCTAATGACCAGCAGTGCGCAGTCCGTGCCCCGTACTGAACGCACTTGCCAACCACGACATCCTCCAACACGACGGAAAAGATATTACGCAGCAGGATACACTTCATGCCATGGACGCGTTGCATGTGGAGAAAGGGCTTTCTGATATCCTCTTCACCGCCGCGTTAAAGACGAACCCCACACCCAATGCCACCACTTTCTCTTTGAACGATTTGAATCGTCACAACATCATCGAGCATGATGGGAGTCTGAGGTACGTTAAACCCCCACCTGGGACATATTATGCCACGAAGAAACGGACACCATCTGACAACCCCAGTCGCGGAGACTTCTACTTCGGAGACAACCATTCCTTCAACCAGACCCTCTTTGATCAAGCACGATCCCACTGGACCGGGCCCACCATCGACCTGCATACCGGAGCAGAGGCTCGTCTCGCACGGATAAAGACATCCATGGCTACCAATCCTACCTTTGACCTCTCAGGGACGCGTCTTCGTTTTAGCTATGCACAGACAGCCACATATATTCTGGTATTCGGGGACAAGGTGTCGGGAACCGTCAATAAGTCCTGGATCGAGTACCTCTTCGGCGAGTATCCCACTGTTAATCAGAATTTTGCTCATATCTAATATATATCCTTTACAGAGAAAGAACGGCTTCCGGTCGAGCTCGGTTGGGAAAAGAGGGAAAGCTCCATATCGACAGCCGATCTTGATAATATGATCGCAAGGGTTATGGAAGCTACGCGGGAAATTGAAACCTCGCAGGAGGCATGAACAATGGACCTACGCCGCGGTCGCACATAATAGAATCAAGGCGAGGGGCGCATGTAAGTTATTAGTGGTCGCGTTTATGGGCGCCGAAGCGCTGTGTGTCGAGATTTGGTGATTCCGATATTTCTCTCTCCGGTGTATATATCATGGTTTGAGTCTTTGACCACCACCGCCTTAAGCGGGAGGTACGGTATAATGTAATTTTCAGCCATAATCATTCCTTCAGCAATGCTAGCAGTTCGAGTAGTGCAGAAAGCTCGGTTGATATGGTGGGCCGCTTAGCATTTGACAAGAATCACCTGACGACTTCCATGCCAGAGCTATCAAATGGCGAGGATGTATGCTGTGATGGCGACCTGGAACTTAAATAAAGTTGCAAACTTGAATACTGCCCGTACCCGGAAGCGTTGCAACTAGTATTGTTTCATAGACCAAAGTAAACTGCTGTCTGCGATACGAAACTTGGTCTCCGATGTCCCTGTAGCTTCTCCTCGGTCGCTCCTAGACATTATATGATTCTCTCCATGACAGTCGCCAAACAACAGTACCACTCAACGAATTAGATGGATACAGGAGCTCAGTCGACAAAATGTACTGGTTTCTGGATATTCAGCTGCAACTAAGGTTTCGCCGCTGGTCAAGAAAGAGCAGTTTTGAGCTCCATGTGAACACGATGGAATTATTTCGCGACTACAGGATAAAGGAAGCCCTTTACAACTCAACGCGAACAACCTGCCCACCATACACTGATCCATTCGCGGTGCCCCCTCGCGTTGTGACATACAGGGTCTTTCCATCCGGTGTGATGGCTAGCGATGTCGGACCAACCAGCGTGGTATGGTCATTGGCTCCTCCGACAATAATATTCTGCCCTCCATTCAGTGAGACTTCGGCGAGAGCGTTGTCTGGTTGCGCCAGGTACGCCACGCCAACATCTTCCAGAACTACAAAATCATCCCAGTTATATGAATCGGCATTGTCCAGTACCGCAATCACCTCGACCTCACCGATCTTGTGTCCAAAGGTATCGATGGGTATCCGTGCGAAGATCTCTCTCGCGGTATTGGTGAAGTACATGTAGCCACCCGCGATCTTCAGCCCGTTCACCCCAATCGGCGTAGATACATTTGCCACGGCGGTAAGCAAGGGATCTGTGAAGGCAATCTCTGCAGTTCCTGTATCGGTGTCCACGTGGAAAACTGCCCCGAGCCGAGCGTCCCCGGCGAGGACTACGTGCGGATGTGCTGGTAAGGCGGCCATGCCATTCAGCATAATGGCATGGGGGATCCGGGAGGCGACTTCAATCGTCGGCGTGATGGGGTTGACGCCGAAATCCACGGTATAGATAGTCTCCTCGGTGTAGCTGTAGTTCCCCCGAATGCCACCTATGACGGCAAACTTGTCGGTGTCGATCGCTACAATGCCGCAAAGGGCGGTGGCGCCAGGGAGAGCCACGACAAGTTCCGCGTGAGGATCCGGTACGGAGGGGTCGAGGGTGTAGAGACGACCTTGATCGAACGTGGTGAGAAGAAGACTGCCATCCGACCGGAGGGCACTATTCTCGATATTTACCGAGGTTGAGAACCGGAATAGCTGTGTTGTTTCAAGGGCGACGAGTAGGTCGACTGCTATGGCCGTAAAGGCAAGAGTAGTCAAGACACCCATGGTTCTGTGGTGCAGGAAGAAGGCACGGTTGGAACGGTGATTATTCAGCTCATGGTATCCAACACCGCTGGTGCGTGTCTACGATGGGCGGCATCCATTTTATACCGTCCTTTTGCAGGGTACTGGCAATCTCGGAGATTAAAAGCACCATCGGCTTCAGGAGCCTATTCTGGTAAAGACCTCTCGGAAGAATGATCTTGGCAGGACTCATATGTATGAACTGTTCAGCAGGATAGATTGCTGCAATAATCCTGGGTCATTGGATCCAATCCCCGTCCGAGAGGGGCATCTATGCCATGAAAATACCGTTTGGAAAGGCCTTATGCTGTGTAAACCTGGGCCAAAATGGTAAGTCAGGAGAGCCGCAGAGTAATGATGGCTACCAAATGATAATGGTAATGATGGCCATGGTACTCGAAGCACGGTGAGTTTATAGGATAGTAAATTCATGTAAGATATAACCATCCGCGTAGTAGAGAGGGACCACTAAGTAGGATCGGGGGTCTATCAGCCAGGTAGAGATATGTAGGCAATTTGAGACATAAATAATCAGTATTCAACGATAGGAGACTCTTATATCGTGAGGCACGAACAAGGTTCGGTTTATCTGTACCCGTCGGAACAAGGCAAATTATATATATAGGGGGCCGACACTTACGACAACGCCGCACGTCACAGCTTAATAGATACACGCTCCAGTTTCTCTTCTTACATTGCTCCATGGTTGGATTAGTCCCTGTGAAAGAAGCATCGTGGGATCTACTTTGTACAATGCAATAATGCTGCAGCAGTCCAGAACGTAGCAGGCATCCTTTGATGGGCAAAGGCCATGCCGTAGAGGCGTTGAATTCAAGTTCGAGGTTGCTTTTAAAACATCATAGTAGCTGTCGCTCAGCCCGTCCTGGATCCTGGATTCAAATCCAAATCCAGCTGTTCTCGCCGAGATGCTTCAGAAGGGGGTATGGTCTGCAAATCCTCCATGCGCGCCATCGGAGCCCCTTGCATAAGGAGGGCGTTTGCTCCGATCGCCTATGTAAACCTGGAACTCTATCTCAAATCAGGTGGACCGGTAGCTCTACGGGGCAAAGAAACCCAGGCATCGACGAAAACAATCAGGAAGAGAATCAAGATACGGCATGGTTGTTGCTCTTCGCCTGTTCTGGTAACCGAGATATCCGGTATAAACCAAATCACGAGGGGTATTACTCATTGTTCTCCTGTCCGTCTAGACCAAATTCGCTTTCGTGAGAGCGATGAACACCCAACAAGCCGTTAGGGGTGGCTGGTTACACCACAGGGCGTTGCCCAAGATCTCTGCCTCCAGTTAGCCGTCTTAGGTCCATAGTATTAATTGGCATAATCGGAATGTCCTTGTCATTGGACACCGGGTTCTTAGATATAACAGCAATTAATCTCTTTTCATTTAGGATATGGCATTGTGTGGTTGATATTTTATGCCGTCTCCCCCCTATTTATACAATGTCACGATATATTTAGATATGAACAGATCCTTGCCTTTCTCGATCCATTATAACGCAAGGAACTGTGTCACCATCACCGTGAAAGGGGTTGCATCCTCGTGGAAAACCAATTAGGATAGGATCGCGCCCTGCGTTTCAAGTTTATCTGGACGTCACGAAAAACGCATGTCTTCCGTGCTATCATTTGTTCCCTTCTGGATGACTCAGTCCTGGACCAACACCGTACATGGTCATGCCCTTTAATGAGCCTAACGTGGGCTGCCGATGGCCGACCACTGCCACTGTTGATCTTGTGCGAGCGCTTGGAAGCGAACACTCATTTGAAGAGGGAGGGAGATGCAGCTCATCATGACGGGGCAGGTAGGTCGGGTAGCGACAGGACTGTGGAGGAGTCTAGGCATCGATATGCTGACATGACTGTCTAGCCTCGTCGGGTTTCTTTTACGACCTCGCCCAGCACCTCACGAGTTGGTGCGAAAGGCTAAAATGGAAGTACTAGGCGAAATCCACTGCGGCTCTTGAGAAGATGTAAGGGGCCCGTGTCGGTGAGGGATATGAGGGAGTTCCACGCCTAGTTGCCATCTAATGGGTCAGCCTTTCCGTATTATTTGATGGCGCATGGTCCGGACTGCGGCAGGCTCACATGGGTCGCTATAATCTGACGCCCTGATCTCAGACCTCTTGTCTAGCCATCGTAATGGGGTGTTTAGAAGCTATTTTGGAAGTTTTGTGCCCACATATCCACATGGAAATCACGCGCACGTATGCACCCATTCAATGCCTGCTATCGAGCTCACCGGTCAGTTGCGAAGAGTGGGTAGATAGTATCCAGTCTGCCTGGCGGGGTTGCGCCAGGTCGCCCACATCTGGATAGCCTGGGAAAAAAATGCAGCTCCTCCCGTGGGATGGTCTCTGGCTCGACCCATAATTCTCAAGAAACAGCAAGTCTAGACGAGGAACAAAGGAAAGAAATTATTGCCCGGGGGAAGACTCGGCGTCTGGGTCGCTGCGCCCCGAGTTTGTTTATCTCTGGGTAATTTGTACTTTTCCACCCTGTGTAAAGCTACAGGGACTGGGGGAAGGGGAGAGGTGTCTTTTTTTTTTTTTTGCCTTTGCTGGTTACTTTTCCGGTCCTTTTCTGCATCGCCTTGAAGGGTTTCACAATGCCTGAAGAGAGGAAGGGGAAGGGATGACAACAAGGCTCGAATATGGCGCACAGGATTGGCACCCAAACTACTTGTCTCCACTCGGCGTATTAATATTCACCGTACAGGAGCTGATCGGCAAAAGCAAAAAAACTGGGTGAATAAGGCCCGAGGCCAGCATGCTGACCGAAAGCCATCGGACCAGGGTTGCGTGGGATGCAGCTGAAGGGCTACCTCGGCACCCTGTTCGGATCCATGGGTGAGTCTCATATAGACTGGTTCAGATAATGCCTGCCCGGTCCTGGTATGGTTCTTCCCCATGGGAAACAGTATACCCTGGACAGAGGGGAACCAAAAGTAATGATCCAACAAATCTTAATCAAAAAAAAAAAAATAAAAAACAAAGAAAAAATAAAATAAAATAAAAACAGGGGTCATCTCCAAGTGCACCCCCAAACGCCACAAACACAAAGAATGTGGAGATCAAGCGCCATATCCTTAGTTTCATTTTGAATTTTCCTGTTTTTTTCTGGTACGTTCGAAGACGCTCTGACGCCCTCGAGTTCGCGTGGCATTGGGTTTAGCAAATCAAACTGCAAGACGGGAGCCAAGGAGCGAATCCCATGCGCAGGAAGGATCCAGAGGTCATCGCGAGGTCTCCAGTCAAGAACAAAGCCGCGTTGGTGGCTGCGCTAGTCTCCCGTCGACGGCCCCAGGAGAGGGAAATGCCCGGGGAATCACATTGATGATTAGTGGGAGCACCGTCGCTCACCTAGGGTCTAGAGAGGCATGGTCTGACTCAAGATCTGACTTTTCATAGGTTCCCCCGAAGCCACCGTGAGCTTTCAGGTTGCATTCAAACACGGCTGGTGGGTTCGGATTCGGCGATGCCGCTCGTATTACCATTCCCGTGAGAATACGCCTGGTGGTGCCCCAGCGGTCTACCGATGTCTCAACGCGGAAAGACTCCGTTTTTGGTCGGTCTTCCTACCCAAGACCGGGACAAGCGTTGCCAGGACAGGCCAGGAAATCTTATGTAAATCTTGTCTCTAGGGCTGTGGAGTGGGAGTCGTTCTTTGACCTCCGCTTTGACCGCCTTCCCGGTGGGGCGCGTAGGACCAGTCACCAGGCGCGGCTTACCCTAATTTGCTGACGGCCTGACGCTGGATGACCTGCCGAGCCACTACGCTAGGATCCCTCCCCACGGGGGCGTTGGCTATCGCGCCATAACGGGTGCAGGATTTAAAGATTTAAGGTCATCCCCACGGGGACCCCAACGAGGCAGCTCGTCGTCTGCGAGAGAACCCTCCCTCACCACAACTCCCGAGGCAAGACTCATCGCATTGCATCGCATAGCATCTCTCTCTCAACGCTACCCGAACGGTTTCCCATCGCCATGGACGAAAAGACATCCATGGGTGTTGCTGCCCACGCGGAGAGCCTGTCTCCGGCCGCGAAGCCGGAGTTTACAGAGTCCGCCGCCCGTCGCGAGTCGATGGCGGTCAATCTCGTAGAGAATCCACTGACGGTGAGTTTCACAGCACTGACGAAAGTGGGATGCGGTTTGTGATGCTAACTGGGTTGACTCTCACAGCGCAACTCTCCAGAACAGGTGGTGATCAACGCCCGAGCCTTCGCCGAGTCGCACCAGATGGCCGAATATGCCGACCTGTTTGGCCGTGCGGCTCTGGTCGCACGAGACCCCCAACGCTTCGAGATGATCACCGACCTCGGTGAGGACGAGCGCACTGCCCTCGCCTATGAGCGGGATCACAAATGGCACGGCCCTTTCATGCTCTGGTACTCGATCGCGCTGTGTGCTGTCGGCGCCGCTACCCAGGGTTGGGATCAGACGGGATCCAACGGCGCCAACTTGTCCTTCCCGCAGGAATTTGGTCTGACGGGCAAAGGACGCGATGAATGGATCGTCGGCATTATCAACGCAATCATCTTCTTAACTGCTGGTCTGATGTGAGTATGTTCGGAGTCTTTATGCATTGGGGTTGATATTCACCGGTGACCTGCGACACAGTGGCGCCTTCATCGTCGATCCCCTGAACCACTACTTGGGTCGTCGAGGCGAGATCTTTGTCACGGCCTGCTGTCTCACAGCCACCCCAATTGGCTCAGCCTTTGCCAAATCATGGCAAGGACTCTTCGCCGCGCGATTCGTCATGGGCATTGGTATTGGTGCCAAGAACGCTACGGTGCCCATCTACTCGGCGGAGATGGCCCCGGCGCGCACTCGAGGCGCCCTGGTCATGTTCTGGCAATTATGGGTGGTAGCGGGTGCGTGCTCTTCCGTCCTGCATCTCTTCGAGACACATCGCTAACGGTGGTGGCAGGTATCTTCCTGGGTTTCTGTGCCAACGTGATCGTTAAAGACACGGGGGATATCTCTTGGCGTCTGCAGCTGGGTTCGGCCTTCATCCCATCGTTCATCCTGGGCGCGGGGATCTGGTTCTGCCCCGAGTCCCCTCGTTGGCTCATGAAGCACGGCAAGCACGCGTCCGGATTCAAGTCGATGCTCCGCTTGCGCGCCCATCCCATCATCGCCGCCCGCGACTTCTACTATTCATGGATTATCTATGAGGAGGAGCTCAAGGAAGCCCGGGGCGCGGGGTACTTTTCCCGTATGTGGGATTGCTTCGCCGTCCCCCGGATTCGGCGCGCCAACTATGGTGCCTCCACCGTCATGATTGCCCAGCAAATGTGTGGCATTAACAGTAAGTCATCATTGATGTGTCTCGGTATAGCCCGCCCTAACCTCGGGTAGTCATCTCTTTCTACAGCTCCACGATCTTTGAAAATGTCGGCTACAGCCCGACCGAGGCCCTGTATGCCTCTCTAGGTTATGGCGCCATTCAAGTCGTATCGACTATCCCGACTCTCTTCCTCATCGACACTAAGGGTCGACGAACCCTGACGCTGGCGGTGGGTAATCTGCGCTCTGATGCCTGGATTTAGCTGACGCTTTCCGCAGACCTTCCCCCTGATGTGCATCTTCCTCTTGGCCGGTGGTCTATCGCTTCTGAAAGAGGACGGTAGCCGGGGAGAACGAATCGGACCCGTTGTCCTGTATAGTTGTCCCGTCTGTGTATTGGTTGGAGTCTGTGACTGATTACCTTTCGACTAGGTTTGTCTACCTGTTCACGATCTGCTACTCGTTGGGTGAAGGCCCCGTCGCGTTCCAATACTCTGCCGAGGTATTTCCCACCATTCAGCGTGAGCAAGGAATGGCTTGGGCCGTGTGCATCAACAACACATTCGGTGGGTGTCTCCAGTCTCCGCCCCAGTGTCATCGTCCTAACCAATACCTGTGTAGCTGGTATCCTCAGTTTCACCTTCCCTCGCATGAAGACCGTCATGACTCCCACCGGTGCTTGTAAGTGACCTCTGCTGAAGTGTGCCGATGGGCCACTCGCTGACTCGTAGCTTGCAGTCGGGTTTTACGCTGGACTCAACCTGATCGCCTGGTTTATGATCTTCTGCTTCGTCCGGGAGACTAAGCAGCTGACGCTGGAGGAGTTGGACCGTATGCACACAGCCCTTCCCCCCGCGCCTGCCATCGTCTGCTAACCAACATCTTTGCCAGAGGTCTTCTCGGTCCCCACCAAGGACTTCATTCACCACGAGCTAACCGTGTGGCTTCCGTATTTCATTAAGCGACATATCTTCCGTCAGAACATCCCAAAGCCACCGGCCATCATCGCCGCGGCCGACCCCACGGCGGGCATCCACGCTGCATGATGGTTGACGACCATGAGTTGCCTGTCAATGTCGTGATGAATCGAACGAATGAATTTCAATGAGGGAGGCTAGCGAGTCGGACGACAGAATGCTCACGTGCTGCAGCCGCACCGCTGCCGACCAGAACACAGGAACGGGATCCCATAGAGAGGCAGTTGTTAATTATGATACCTTAGATTGTCTGCTCTGTTCGCAATACCCCCCTGTCGATGATTTCTTGCTATTGTACGCCGCTCTTCTCTCCCCGTCAACCGGGGTGCCTACTAGATACTACTATGTCTCAACGATAGGGTAGATGCAGATGTGGGTAATAATAAGACACTACTCGTATGATTTACAGCTTGTTTTGTGCCATATCTCATCATTTATTAGGTCCTGAGTCCGTAAACGAAGGTATATGCATAACATGATGTAATTTGTAGGTGCGTGTGCCTACGTGTGTATATATCTCTATATATTTTTATGGCACTGGGCCTTCTGTAGCTGGAAGTATTTACCGGAATATCACTCAACATGTCGGAGTACCTGGGGAAGCATGACGGAGTACCGATAATGATGTAACTGACGGGTCCTCTTGCTTCTCTGTGGCCTTCTCTCTCTCGTAGGCAGGGTGATTCTTCAAAAGGTCCACTGAGGGCCAAATTGCCAGCGGATTGTGTTCGGGGTTCATTTCCACTGTGTCCACTGTGGATGTGTCTGCTGGGGTCCACCGTAACTTGTCTCCCAGAGCCCGGCTTATCGTCGCTGCAGGGCCAGGAATAGGGGGTGGCGGATGGAGCTGCTGGCGTGTGTCGTGCGAGCGTGTTTTGAAATCATCTCTGGTTTTAACTCCGAGCCTGCGGAATTATCCAGACAGCGCCTTACCCAGACAGGCTAGACTGCATCCGAATGCCGACAAGCTTTTGTACGCTAGTCGGGATACAGACTAGCGCCTACGTACTCCCGGCTCCACCGTTGGTGCAAATGAAATGAAATTTGATGCGTTTCGTGTGGACTCCAACCAGGCAACAGCCAACCTCGTCCAGCTTCACGCTTCCTCCTGCTGGCTCTCTTTCACAAAATGACCAGTCTTCTACCGCAGAGCATGGAACGGTCGCCCTCTCCGGTCATTCCCCGGCGACACTTGGGCCACCCGGAGTGGAATTGCTGCTGTCCGTTATAAATAGCCATCCATGGTGGGATCCACGTTGGAATATTCGATAGTTCGGCGCCCACTAGACGGTTGGAGAACTGCCTGTAGCCTGATTGGCGATGGCTGCTCCTCTTCCCCCCCCTTTTTGCGGTCCCCAAGGGAATAGCGCGCCGTTTCCTCATGGTCCCCTCGGTGTATAACCTGGCACAGGGAGCCGGTTCGTCATACGCCATGAACCATCTCCCCTTCACTCCCAGCATCTACGGATTCCGATCGCAACTCGAGCCGGCTGTGTTGCCATATTCGCCTGCCGAGGGGACTCGCCGCCGCACCACAACGACCGCAACGTCTTCATGCGCCCCTCGCGATATGTCGGCATCCTGAGTGCCCTTGCCAGGATTGCGATTGCCGACGACCAGACTGACTGTAACCCGCTGAACACAACATGCCCGGCAGACCCGGCGCTGGGCACTGAGCACACCTGGTGGTTCAACTCCACACTGGATGAGAAGTTGTGGAATATGACCACTGGCGCCCCTACGTACACTTCGGAAGGAGCGGAGTTTGCGATCAAGGTCGAGAATGGATCGACATTGTTACAGTCTAACTTCTACATCTTCTTCGGGGTCATGGAGGCGCACGTCAAGATGGCCAAGGGCGCCGGCATCATCAGCAGCGTCATTCTGCAGTCGGACGACTTGGACGAGATCGACTGGGAATGGGTCGGATACAATACCAGTGAGGTGCAGTCCGACTTCTTCGGTAAGGGCAACACGACCACCAGTGACCGCGGTGGGTTTCATGCCGTGGCCAACGCCGATACCGAATTTCACAATTACACCTCGTACTGGGACAAGGATCGCCTGGAATGGTGGATTGATAGCGAGTTGGTGCGCACGGTCAACTACTCGGAACCGTTGACCGTCTATGGCAAGAACTATCCTCAGACTCCGTGCCGAGTCAAAATCAGCAATTGGCCGGCCGGAATTCCATCCCAGTCGATTGGAAATATCGAGTGGGCCGGTGGCCTGGTGAACTGGACCAATCTCCCCTTCACGATGACGGTGCAGCGGATTCGTGTCCAGGACTTTCACTCGGGGAAGGAGTATACGTACTCGGGGCACTCGGGCTCCTACGAAAGTATCAATGTCGTCAGGTATGATCTCCTCGAGCTTCCGCTTCTTCTCCCTGATAACCGGGATGGGCTCAGATGACTGATGGACCCTGCAGTGGAAACTCGACTGCCAAAACGGAGATCAACAAGAAGCCAGCCAAAACCTTGGCACAGAAATGGAATGACCTGGGCAAGGCGGCCCACATTGGTGTCTACTGCGGTGCAGCGGTGGCGGGAGCGCTCCTCTTGGCCGGCATGGCCATGTTCTGCGTGCGGCAACGCCGCAAGGGCCGTCTCGAGCGCGGCCTCGCCGAAGGCCAGCCAACCACATCAAAGCCGGTCGAGATGGAAGACTACAAGAAACGATGGAGGCAAAGCGATTGGAACCACCGAGGCTATCACGCGGTGGAACAATAGTTTGTGGAATCTTTCAATGAATCGTATCTGATGTGCTGGTGCCATAGCTGGTTGCCCATGACCGGTCGTGCGTACGCGTACGCCGTTCGCATAGTTGTAGTTACAGAATCTGTAGTGCCCGTGGTTGGTATGCCGGCAGTGCCTGGGGGACGCTGAACGTCTTCAGGCCGTTGGTACGTGGATCGGCAGGATCACTAATCTCAACGGGCCGACGGCGTGTCGGAAGCTCCCCTGGCAAACAGATCTCTCACCGCTTCATTCGTATGATACTCATAACAAGGGCATGTTTCGGCTTTGTGATGAGCACGAGGTGTGGTATTGGTGGGAGGATATCAAATACCCCCATGATGATGCATGCATGCGGTGCCGGGCTGGGAACATGGCAATCAATGTCGATTGATCAACTGCATCACACAACTCTGTCTTTTTTGACATACATTCATAAGAAGAATTCTCCGGAGGATCACTAATCCCTCGGTAGGGACGAACCGTGATGATAATATTAACGATGACCTACATACCTCGGCGCACAGCGAAGCGCTGCAAAGACAACTCATCACATCCATTCATCTCGAAACCGCGGAGTTGTCTCTATGCATTTATAACTTTAATCTGGGCTTAATAGCATTCCAAGGTTGAAGTACCGATCCTTTTTAACCCCCCCCCCCCCCCAAAGACCAACCGCCTAATATAACATTGTTCTTGCATATCCTCCAGTTTCGCGATCCGCATTCTACCACAACAGCAGCAATGAACTACCAAGTGGTGATTACCGGGGAACAAGACCTCAAGACGGCTCAAAAGCGGCGAAATGTCTATCTCCGGCCCTTCCTCTTATTCTGGCTCAATTCGCTCTTCGCAGAGACCATTTTCCTCGCCGTTGGGGTATTCATCATGACCGGGACTCGGGATCTCCTTTACAAAGTGCTATGGACTCTGGTTTTCTGTCCACTGGGAATGGGCGGCGCGATGGGAGGCCTGATCAACTGTTTCATCGTCGACCACTACTATGGGAAGAAAGCGGCGCATTTCACTGGGATTCTGTCGCTGCTGATTCTCAGCGCTTGCAACTATCTGTGCTATAATCTCGATCGACATTTCGGTTGGTTTGGAGCGACCGAACATCCACTGTGGTTCCATTGGCGCTACCCGATGATCTGGCTTGTTGGCTACTCCAATGGGCTTCTGCTGTTCACCGATCAGGGGCAGCAACGATTGGCCTCGCTGGGGCTCTAAAAGTGCGCCTGATATTGGCCGACAGAAGGGTTCCTACGTTTCGGCAGAGGCCATCTTCATCGACGACCGGCGAAGCCTTTTACCAGGTACACGTGGTTGATGTGAAGCAGGGAGGTGGGAAGATACATCTATGATGTGTGACACTGGTTTCATCAGTTATAACTCAGATCACAAATGCCATTGCGCTTGCTATTTTTAGCATTGGAGTATTTTGTACCGATATATACAATGTTTTTACAACTTATTTACTCCCAACGCTGCCGCTCTAGACTCCTTCTGGAGGACTTGGATTCTGTGGATAAGCTAACTTGGTGGATACGTCCCGGTCTCCGAGTGAATAACATACTCTTATAATATGTCATTCCTCCACAATGTAATACTCCGTATATTGTACTGAAAAACAGGGTTACTTGGTTGCGGCTCCCCCAAAGAGTACTGACCTTCCCTTCCATACTGCGTCAGCCTTGGCATATTAGCAGTTTTCATGCCCTGCCCACTGGAATGTGCCACAGCGGGTATCAAGGCAGAGAATGCAGATCCCAAACTATATTGAATGGAGGGACCAACGCAAGACACTACGTCGCCCCCACCTGTTCATCGCGGCGCCTTGCATATCGCCCACATACTCCGTGAACATTCCACTCGGCTCGTGGGAAAGGCAGATCGTCAGCTGTCCGTTCTTCACTCTTCACAATATTTACCAATCAGGGTCTCCGCCGCATCGCTGCAGGAAAGTGGGTAGCAGTCTCCACCGTGATACCAGCCGGCAAATGTTCGGTAACGTGGAAGTCATCCATTCGCTTTTTTGCTGGGACCGGCAAAAGGTGGGTCTGTATACATGGTTCCCAAAGCCGCTTGAGTAATAGATATGCAGGTTGTTGCACATTAAACCATAGAGTTAATCATGGTATGATGAAAGTACTGGGTCATGGCGTCCACATCCGTGTAGATCGTATAGTCAGAGCGCCGAGAGGCTGTGAACCACAAAGCGTCAAGCCAAACAATTTTCGAAACTCTCCCGCTTTCTTGCGTTGGCAAGTGGATAGAGCCAGCCTTTGCTCCGTAACTAGTATCGAAGTGTATGCATTCGTCCGGGAAATGATCGCCAAAGAGAAGATTGATAATTTGGCCCTAGCTAATGCCTAGCTCTGATTTTAATTATTTTTTTTGATGTCATCGTTGGTCAAAGCTCTTATCCCCCATAACTTTACGCGCCCCAGCTTTACAGATTGGCTAGCCGATCATCGTAATGAAGAGGAACAGTGGGGCTACAGGACAAAAATAAGGCTTGTACTAAAATGCGTCACCAGCTTCCAGCGGGTCCGAAAAGCCCCCCAAATAACTGTGCTCTGAACTTGATCTCGGTCATCATACGGAACTGATCTGACTGACCTCTCTACTCCCTTTGTAGCGGGAAGGGGGAAGCCGCTTCTGAGAGAAGCAGGATAGCTGAACTATGGGTTCTTGGTTCAGTAGCCTACACACTAGGTTTGCCTAGCTACGCATTGTACGCCCATACCGCTGATTGAGACGGTTCGAACGTGAGATTATCTTCCCAGAAAACAGGTTTGGCAAAGGGCGTCTTGCTTTGATTAGTCTTAGCCTTCACTCAATGGGGCAAAACTTCCACTAGAACTGAACTCCTGCAATATTTGTTAGTTAAAAGCCATTGGAAGTCTGGGGCCTATAGCGGTGGGAGGATTAATTAGAGATGAAATAAAGAGTTCCTGTCAAGGGGAGATATACCACACTTTGCATTCTTCATAGGCACTGCCCAGCTGGTTGATTGTCACCACCCATGGGTGTGCAATCATGTAAATCATTCACCCACACGAGACGCCACCTCTACTTTTGTCTTGCTTAGCAGAGAGTGGTTAATTTCAATTGGAACTATGCTTACGTCTCTCAAATCTCTCATAGTTCATCTATTTGGATAGCGCCTGGAGCTATTCACGGGACAGACTGGGCCTTTGGCGTGGGATTCCCTAGGCAATGCTGCTTAATATCGCTGACAATAGAGTCGTTTGAATTCCATCGACTCCTGTAACCTGGTCAAAAAAATGTCTTAAACTCACCTCGTATCCACTGCTTGATGGTCCTTTTCTCTGTCGATCTCCTCATTTCCAAGCAGGAATAGAAATGCTTCGAGCGAGCAAGGTTCATGTCGGACTACACGTCATACCAAAAACTGTGACAGCCCATTGACCTACAAGCCTCGAAGGAGTGCAAGCGGAGGATCTCCAGTGAAATAAATTGAACTTGACTTCTGATTTGTTCCGATCATACAAGCTGAAAATTTAGCTCAACTCATAGGAGGGGACAGAATCCCGAAGGTGCCCAAAGCAGTGCCTCCCCACAGTAGATGCCACATATAAATACAGGTCTGAACGCTGGACCAGCTTCACTCATTCATCAGCTACCGCATTTCCACTCAGGGTTCATTAGTGCCATATTCACCTTCCACATACATCTTTCAGCTGTCACCAACCTTTCCAAGCATTCCTTCTGACGGGGAAACCTCATTCGTGATTTTCTCACCCATAAAAAAGATCAATCTTCGTGCACAGCCTCCCGCATTCTATCTTGCAGCATATTCTTAAAAGGGCACGTCCCATAGAGTACCTTGAGCAAAGTATTGGCTAAACAGATTAGGCATTATAGCCATGAAGCTCTCGCTTGTTGCTTTGGTGATGACTGCGGTAACTGTCATGGCGCAGCAGCCAGCGACTGAGCCTCCGGTGGAAGCCAGTAGCTGCTGTAATACCTGTGCAGCCCAGTGCGCCATTGCTTGGCTTAATGGGCCGGTTGCTTATGCGATCTGTGTCGGGGTTTGCTGCGGAGCTGGCTGCAAATAATATCCCTGCTTCCCTACATTGTTCCTAGCCTGAGTTGGGCGCGTATGAAGCAATATAACTTTCGATACGCGCTGTTGTCTGTCGGTTGTGCAACAGCACCCAAAGAACAAGCACATCAAGGATTGTTCCCTCTTACTGGTCTGTACAGGGAGCCTGGCCTGCCATTTATTTTACAAGGTTGAGTTTGTAGTGTCTTTAATTCTATGCAGTACATGTATGAATTGGAGACTTGTCTGCCCTATTATCGACTTTTGAGCTGCATAGTGATTCGATAATGTTAGTATCTCCATGGTATATACTCTCTTTAGCTAGGCGGAGAGGGGTGGGGATATCCGGGATAGAAAAGAAATTGCCCCTTAGTAGTGTTACAGTCATAGTCATCTCTGCATCTAAAATCTGGAGTTTAAGTGGTCCGTTACATAACGGAGAGGCACATCACTGCTGCGCCAGGAGTCCTGGTGGTTAGCTTTAGACAAACCGATCATAGCAAGTTAGATGCCACCAATGGGTTCCTGCGATTCAGATTTGCCTGGAGTCAAGCTTAAACTGTCACAATCTGTATCTGACATTGGTATATGATATAGCCCTATCTACAATTACATAGATGTAGTGCCCTATAAATATAGCTATTCTCTTACAAGGCTCATGCGATCGCGGGGTGCTACATGTGTATGGTTGTACCACTATATAATAAACGGCCCGTGAGAGGAATGTGAATACACCACTTAGTAAACCTGTACACTACCACCGTTCATTGCAGCCTTAATACTGCGTCCTGCATTAAATTGTCACTATCTTCCAAAGCTAGATGTATACCTTGCGTTACCTTGGTGCCGCCGCATCATTTGGTACTTGGTTAGCCATAATCTCCAGTATACGTGTATTAGTTCTTATTCTCAATGTATAGATATGAGCAACACAGATATGAGAGCAGCACCAGCACTGGTACTCTTGGAACGGGGTACTCTACTTAGAGATCGTAGCACAGAGCTAACTTTAAGTAAGATAAGCTTATCCACAAGTACTATTAAGGCATGTTATGTTCCACAAGGCGCTCATGCCGTATCACTGCGTTTCCCCCTCTTCCTGGGTTGGGAGATAGATCGTGGCTCTATTTACCCTTCTTACTTTACCAGGGTTTCACTGCACCTTCCGATCAAATATAATGTAGGCACCTCTCTATATCCTGATATTGATTTTTCTGATGTTTCTCTGAACACGATGGTTAGACACACGTCGAATGATCCTCTCGGCGGAATTCAAAGCCGCAATTCAAACTTCAATACCGGATACCAACTGGGAATGTGGCCGACTACGGTTCAGAGGTTCAGCCGCTTTGGCGCAAAATTACATGGGAGAGACACATATTGCATCCCGTTCTTCGTTTGGGTCAAAAAAGAATTGCAAGACGGAATTTGTCGCTCAGGGGAACGTGCGGCACTAGACTTCTCTCCTTCCTCCACTGTCGGGCCTGGAATGTTACAATTGGGGGAGGCTTAGCGCCGCAGTGGAACCATCAAACCCGGACTCATTTTGTGTGGTTCTGTGATACCCTATATTTAGCTTCATGAGACCATTATACTGCTTTTCTCTGTCAGAAAAATTCTATCCTGAGATGGAAGGTTCCCAGCCTTCGCCAGTAGAGCGATCGACATCGTAGCCCTCCGCATTGGATTGGTCGCGCGGTTGTGTGATCTGGTTGTCGACTTCTGAGGGCAGGTAAATATGCCTTTCTGGTGGGGTCTCGGATGTCCTGTCGCTCGGACTTTCTTCCCTTACCTAACCGCCAGGCCTCCTACTTTTGATGCAGGCTCTTGGATGCATTTCTCCAGTTATAACCCCAGAAACGGTAACATGGCTCTGTCGGTGGTAGTCTTAACCCAATATGGATTAGATTCACCGGAGTCGTGGAAGAGCCTGATCCATCGTTTCCATCTCTCCCTCACGTACCAAACCTTCCCCTCACCTATCATCCCAGTCCCAACCCATACGTCCACCGCAAGGTTTCTTGCGAAACCAGCACTGCCAATGGTAAATGTATGGGATTCTGCACCAGTCAAGCGCCGCACACTCCGCTTTACACCGGAACCCTTAAGAGAATCCCTTAGTGGGGTTCCCAGTGGTGTCGCTTACATGATAAAAGCCACGGCGCTAACTTCGACCAATTGGGCGTACCTGATGGGGTAGCTGAGGTTGATATTTGAACATCAGGGTGCCCTCACTTCAGCAGGAGGTATTTCTAACCACATTGCTGCTACGTTTTTTTCCCAAGGCACCGACTGAAACCTCGCAAAACATTCCGACATGGCGGATCCTTTGAGTATTGCTGCCTCCGCATTGGCTGTCATCACGGCTGCTATTCAATCGACAAGGACGCTCGTTGAAACCGTGAATCGCTTTAAAGACCGTGACAAAACTTTACGTCGGCTTCAAACTGAGCTTGAGGACCTGACCAGTATCTTGAATGCGCTGGCAGAAGTGACCAGGACGGAGAAATCAATGCTGGCGCTGCTTAGAGATCCCATCAACCGATGCAGTCAAGTCTGCGACGAATTCGACCGATCGATGAAAGCTTTCAGTGAAAAGTCCAAGATTGGCTTTCGCGATTGGGCCAAGATGGAATTTAGGCGAGGTGATATCAATGAATTTATAGACACCATCGCAGGGTATAAGTCGACGATCTCCGTCGGTCTAGGCACCATAACGATGTCAGTTCGCGATACCCTACCCAGCTCGGACTCTTCTGACCTATTTCCATTAGGCAAACCACCAAAGTATCTCAGAACGTTCTTAAAGAGTACAATGAAATGGTTCAGGATACAGCATATAACCTGGAGGTCTATTTACATCGTATCGATGAGAAATTGACGCAACTTTCTTTGGATACGACCGATACCTCGGCAATAAACCTGGATCTGAAGGACGAGAGACAAGTAACCCAACAATGCCTTCGGATTTGCCAGGACGCACAATCTTATATCGAATCATTGACAAACCGAGAATCTCCTCTACTACAGGAGGCATCTGGTAGCACTGGCAAAGATGACACGCAAAAATTATTCGAAGCACAGTTGCTAACACGTCAAGCTCTGGAGGAAAATCGAGATCGCTTCGCCGAGATAATCGGTCATCTGGGCAGCCGCCTCGAGACGTTGGTACTGGACAGGAACCGGGGAAATAATGATGACCGGCTGCGGTTACAAGAAGATATCAATATCTCGATGCAGTGCTTAGAGGTATGCAAGGTGGCTGGTGAAGTGTCCCGTCAGAAGATATACCGAGTTGGGGAAGCGGTTGCCGATGGTGACAGCGATCAAGTAGTGGTGACTACCTTGGCGGATCTATTTGATGTCAAGAAAGTGCTCTCTACAGGTAATTCGGCGCAGTTGGTTGGTTCAATGACGGAGGAGGCTCTTCTTAATTTGACGGATAAGCGCTATGGCAGTCGTTTTGGCGCCCTAGCTGGTGAGCCCCATCATGCAGTAGTCACCACCACCAGATCGCCGTCAACTTTCGAACCTCGAAAGAGCAAACACTCTTTCCCGCACCAAGCTTACAATGACGAACGGCTCTCTAGGGTAGAAACGAGACGCAGTGGGCCATCTCCCAACGAGGTGAGAAAACGGGCGACCAGTGGCACCAGAGATTTGGATTAGAGCAAAAGAGCGAATGGAATTTAAAGCTCCAAATGCTGACCATACTTTGTCTGTTCACCAAGAGCCAATTTTCTGCGTTGGGCTACCGAAGTAAGACGTTATTACTTACGATTGTCCTCCTGTGCCAGGGGAAAAATTTTTTTTTTTCTTTTTGGTCATAGGAATTTATACACCAGTACTCGGAAACATTTGATTCTTTCGTACTTTGTCTATTTACACGCATGAGCCAAGAAAAGAAGAAAAGAGATTATGTGAGATGAACGTGCAACATATTTCTATGATATAGAAACATGAACCCTGTATACCGAGACTTTCTTATTATACTTAACCCCATTAACTAGCAAGGAGGCTTAATATCTTTACATAGAAATTCTTTATAAACGAATAACTTGTTGCGTATTCTTTAATCTGATCTATTAACCTAAGATGGGGTTATCCACACAGAGAAGGCAGAGTTGCGATTATTATTCTAGGGTTTTGATCCGTACAGATTCCATTGCTTGACGCAGAGCCATGCTGGTCTTGTCATCTGCCAAATGTATAAGACTGAATGGGCCAACCCGTTCAGATCAAGACGCAAATCAATCGATCATGTGTGCTGCCAGGAATAACACTGTATGCAATGAAGTGGATCATCGTGCACTTTGAAGTAAAATAAGAAAGAAAAATAGCAAAACTAAGCCTTTCGAGGCGTAAATATCAATGAAATCCCAAAGGTTGCGTGGTCCATTCGGGCGGTTTCTGCGTTCATCCGGCGCTCCCTCCTCCATCGTGCCTCGGTCATGATCATTGAGAAACTCGGTATCCGATACCTGCCCGAGGACCTGTTTGGCACCTGGCTCTGCTCGTATATTTTTGGCAGAGATAAGATCGCCGACATTAGAAATAACAAATTGGTGAGCCCGCTCAGCAGCATGAACATCTACAAACACATTGACCCGGGCTTGCTCTGATCTCTGAGAGGCATTGTCGCAAACCAACAGGCATTCAGAAAATCTCTCTTTTTCGTGCTGTCTCCGGCAGCGTTCAGAGATGATTTCATCGACCTCCTCAATCCTGTGGACTGGAAACTGTTTGAGTTTTTCTTGTATCAACTGGCAATTCCGTTCAAGTTCTGCACCTGTCTTAACTGTTTCCAGCGAGAAACTATCAAGAAAGTGGATGATTGTCTCCTCGGCAGTTAATCTGCCGTTGCGCATTGCAGGAGGCGCATGGGGCGTGCTACCAGCTGCTGAGGAGCCATGCATCGGAACGGACTGTCTTCCACAGCTGATTGATTCGGAAATTTGTTCACAGATATCAAGACACTGTTTGGTCCGAAACTTTTCTTTTAACAACTGTTCCAGCTCTTCGTCCTTGTCAGTTCCACTATTAATGCCCCGTGAATATAGGTTCTGAAGTCGGTCGTCAACTTGGCTTATGTGCTTGCGCAGCTCCTGTTGCGTTTCCAGAATCATACGGTTATATTGATCAAGAGCTTCATTGGTAGCTTTATTGATACGGCTGCAATTCAGTTAGAATGATTCACTCATGTATCGGGTATAATTTTCAGCTTACAGGTTCGCGCTCCCAAGTGACAGATTGATAGTTGCCTTGTATATCGATAGGGTGTCCTGGACAGCTCTAATCTGGTCCGCCCTGAACCTTAGCATTGCCCAATCTCGGACACTATGCTTCTTCTCCGTTGAATGCTTGGTGCACTTCCTAACTAGAATTTCTAGATCTTTGCAGGCTTCACCACAACCAAGCAGCGGATGTTTTAAACCGGCAATATCGGGGTCGCTTTCGGTGCCAAGGACGGATAAAACCGAGTATAGTTCATTAAAGAGGCCTTGAAGTGATTTCAGGTCGCCTTTCAAATAGGACACATCTTTTGGTAGATTTTGGAAAGACTCGAACGTATTAAGGAGTGACTGAGCGGCCCCGTAAGCAAAGGTGACCAATGCCAGGATGCCAGTAGCAAGAGAAACAGGGTCTGCCATGATGGGTACCCTGTCGTATTGAATAAGGACTTTGGAAAGCAGACTGAGGCGGTGCTTCTGCTCTCTTAAGTATTCGAGCTCCTGTAGAACCAACATTGATTAACTGCCTGTTTTCTTACCTGTTCCCTCTCTTTTGCAAAGTAGTTATTTTTTCCTATTGGTTCTCTAAAATTGGAATGCCCTCAGCGCCTAACCTTATTATGGGCTGCTTGCTGTATGAATGGTTCAATGGCCATCTGTCCCAGTATATTATCTCTTTAGAGGCGCGCGTGCCTTTCACAGCGGCCTCATGTCCTAAAACTGATGGTCACCTATAGGTAATAGGAGGCCAATCAAATCTCTTCTTTAAACGCGCATTGCTGCCCTGAGCGCGGGAAACCTTAAACGCCGCAGTTAGCTCTGTTAAAGATCAGAAATTGCTATCTCATTGACCTCGTTGCCATATCCTTGGCCTAAAGGATTGGCCGGTACCGTACGTCCTACCACCTACTATTTGTCATGCCAACCATTTCCTCTTTCGCTGTGCGGTTGCCCTTTGTGGTCAGTCTGATGTGCTCTTCGACAAAAAATAGCTGCGAGAAACATGACAGAGTCCATGGATATGATGCCAGTATACCGGATATGGAATGGTTAGAGAAGCACGGGTCTGGCGGGGAACCCGTGCCACTGTAACAGTGGCAGGCACTCTCTACAGAGACTACGGCGGTCCAATAATTGCTCTTGATGAGTAAGGCTAGAAGTCGCTAAGAGGTGAAAGCGCCGACATTACTTGGCCCTCTGAAGGCTATGGTGGTTGGTGATTTGCCCTCGGCTGGATGTTTGTGACCACGTACGGCGATTGGCATGGACTCCAACTGTCATAAACAGCTGATGTGTAGTTTTCCGTATTCGAAAAGCTCATCTATATCCTACCTCACCAACGGCACCACAGAATAGACCGTATGCCCGGCATGCGAGAGACTAATGTTGCCATCTGAGCTTATATCCACCATAATAAGTACTACCATAAGGCTGTGAATCTTGAGTTGCCTTTCCTGAAAACATTGGAAGGCATGATATTTAGTTATGCGTATAGTTTATACCGGAAGCAACTATCCGGGTATCATTATAATCCATTCCCATGGCTCGATCATAAAGTATAGACACAGCACTTGGAGGATACCATAGCCCAATCGACTTTACCATATGGTTCGCCTAACCGGAATGTTGAGCCCCTGATTGACCTGACACCACGAATACCATGTCAGTCGAAGGTGGGAGGAAGAAGAAACCAAGGGTCTCTTCTGATATACGCGTTGTAAACCTGATACCCAGCGCACCAAGCTGTTCAATACAATGATTGATGGCAGTTGGATCCGAGATACCGATCAATCAATAGCAATCATTACATAACAAGGCATAAGAACGGCCTTGGAAACTTTTGGTAATACGGCGAGACACCAGAAAAAGTCAAAAAAAAAGTGACTCAAACCAACGTCTCGCTTGCTAAGCGATCGCCTTGCCTCTCCTGGCGGAAGGCAAGGTGGTTCAAAACTTGCGAGGCCCGTCAATAGGCCTATGTCATAGTAGCTTTGTTCCTTTTAGGAATTCGATGCGAGACCAATCAACCCTAGAAGCGAGACCAGACTAAGTGCTAGTTCCGCCCTAATGGAGGCCAATACGATCCCCAGCCAAAGCAGGGTCCACCCCAGGATCTCGAATTCCATGGTTCAACAATCACATTCAAAAGAATCCGGTTCACAATAGAGGTTGAAGAATGGAATAGGGCTTCCCCGCTCTGGAGATCCCCCAGAGCAGCCGGGGACCGAGGCAGATGCCCACCGGAAAGGGCCAATTACAAACATCTGTGCCTCCCCATGCAAGAACGGCGTGGTATCCCCAACAATCCCGTGTATTATATCTGGGAGAGCAGATCAGTGGGGTGCAAATTCCTTGAGTGATCAACCACCTGAACCCGGTGGTGTAGAGGGACTCGCTATTGTCGATTTCACATGATGGAGACAACAATCACACACACACACACACACAGAGAGAGCCGAGCAACTTTGGTGGGACTCAGGAATATAAGATAGAAGACTGTCTAGATCCGAGTCACAACATCTCGTCTCTCTTAGAGCAAACCACCGTAGCGAGCCATGGCGACCCAACCGACTACGACAGGCAATCCCCGCGATTCGATGGTGTCCACCTGGCGCGACGGTGACCGATCGCAATGGACATCCTCCCACTGGCTGCTTGACCTGCTGGGCACACGTCTCAAACCCCACGGCCGAAACGTGCCGGTTTATCCCAAGACCGACAAGATCCCATTCGTACGAGAATGGTCGGTCCATCTGTGGATTATGCTACATGCCTTGATTCCGCATAGTCTTCATCAAGCATACATGGTCTATACTGGTCGGACCCTGCACCCGATCGCCGTCTTTTGGTTATATACCACCACATTCTACGGGACGGGTATCCATCTGATGCAAACCATTCGCCGCCTGGGTTGGGTCTACGGCTTCTTGGATGGCGACAAACATGAACGAGATGACATTCCGGATGTTGGCGTCCGAAGGGTTGCAGCAGAACTGCTGTCTGTCCCGACACTTCGCTTGGCGATGTCCGTCTACCTCTGCTATCGCCCGGAGGAGCTCCCGCTCTCGTTTAACTGGGGCTGGCTGGCGTTGGAGATCGGGGTGTACAGTATCACCGTCGACTTTTGGTTCTATTGGTACCATCGCTTGATGCACTCGGTGCCCGCGCTGTGGAAGTTCCACCGCACACACCACCTGACAAAACATCCGCACCCGCTGCTTGGGGCGTATGCCGACCATGAGCAGGAGTTTATGGATATCATTGGGATCCCATTCCTTGCGTACGGCACTCTCTGGGGGCTGGGGTTACCTTTGTCCTTTTACGAATGGTATATTTGCTATCAGTATGTGGTCTTCTCTGAGATCATCGGACATAGCGGCCTGCGCGTGCACGGCGGCGCCCCCTCGACCCTCAATTGGTTCCTCGAGATGTGTGGTGCCGAGCTGGTGATCGAAGACCACGACCTACACCACCGGTATGGATGGAGAAAGAGCCACAACTACGGTAAGCAGACTCGTCTGTGGGACCGCATCTTCGGCACCTGCCGTGAACGGATCGAAGGCCATCCAGATAACATCGACTACGTAAACCGGGTTACCTTCCCACTGTTCTAAACAAATTTCCAAGTTGTAAATACCTCTCTGTACAAGATATCCAACCACTGTGTCATAGTTGTACCATTTGACCCGCTTCTGTCTGCTGGTGTCTATCATGGGAGATGCCTCTCTGGCCTGTCATATTAGCTGCGGAGCGCACATTGCTTACAGTATAGAAGAATACGTCCTGATGGTTGTAGTAATGTAACATGTTGATATTGTGCTATATATTCGTTGTCTGTCATTGTCGTTATGTGGATCGTCTCGACCATCAAGCATCCATGATTCGTACACCCCGTTATAGTGAAACTGGGAGGGTGGGGGGGGAGAAGTGAACGGTACTCTGAGGCCCTGTTAATGGCTTCTTTGCAGTCGCTTTAGTGGAACTGCTGCCACAGCGGCAGAGAGACCCCGCTTGTTCCTTCCTCCGGCCGCCCGGATTATTGTGATTCCGGCCCGGTGCCCCTCCTGGTGTGGCAGCGTGGCGCGTGCCGGTCTAGTGGACTGAAGAGCGCCTATCGTGAGAGCTTCATGTGGCGGTTCATGTCCTTGTAAAGCAGGTAGCGGAAATTGCCCGGGCCACCGGCGTAACAGGCCTGCGGGCAGAAGGCCCGCAGCCACATGAAGTCGCCGGCTTCCACCTCCACCCAGTCTTGATTGAGCCGGTACACGGCCTTGCCCTCTAGCACGTAGAGCCCGTGCTCCATGACGTGGGTTTCGGCGAAGGGGATCACTCCACCCGGCTTGAAGGTCACGACGGTGACATGCATGTCGTGGCGCATGTCGGTAGGATCGACAAAGCGGGTGGTTGCCCACGCACCGTTGGTATCGGGCATCTCGGTGGGCGTGATCTCCTTTTCGTTGAGGAACAGGGGGTCGGGGGTCGCGAGCCCCTCGACATACTCGTAGGCCTTACGGATCCAATGGAAACGGGCGGTCAACATGCCATTGTTGCGCAGAGTCCAACCGCTCTTGGGGGGCAGATAGGCGTAGCCTCCCTCGGTCAGGGTGTGCGATTCGCCTCCCAGAGTCACGGTCACTTCGCCTTCGACGACAAACAGCACTCCCTCTGCACCCTCGTCGAGTTCGGCGCGGTCACTCCCACCTCCCGGTTGCACTTCCATGATGTACTGCGAGAAGGTCTCGGCGAAGCCCGATAACGGACGGGCAATGACCCACAAGCGGGTCTGCTCCCAGAAGGGCAGGAAGCTGGTCACGATGTCGCTGAAGGTGCCCTTGGGGATGACCGCGTAGGATTCGGTGAACATCGCACGGTCGGTGAGAAGTTGCGTCTGGGGCGGCAACCCGCCGGTCGGCGCATAGTACGGACGGAGGCTCCTGTCGTTGCTCATGGTGGAATACTGCGAAGATACGGGGTCTGGAGGAGATGATGTCGGAGAGGGGAAGTTAGAGACGTAACCACCACGAAGGGAACCCCACGAGAAGGCGCCCTGGGCTATATGAATCAATGTGTCACCGTAGTGCGTCCGGCGTTGACCGCGAGTCCTCGGGTCAGGCCGACGGTCGCAGCCGTTGGGTGGATCCCCAAGTCACGGGGAACCTCCGAGATCGTTCGCCGAGCTTGTCCCCCGTCTTTGGTATCCTTCGCCGGTGGTGCAGTGATTGCTAACCAAGACTCACGACTCGTTCTCTCTCTCTTTGCATAGCATCATGACTGTCCTGTATTAGTCTTTGCATCATAGCTTATCGCTCCTTCGAAATACCCTAACCCTAAACTTATACTGACCAAGCCGGGTAGGCTCTACAGAGTATACGAAGAGAGATATATATAACCAGTGAAAAAAAATTGCAATTATCAAACTCGCTAACAAATACTTTTATCTACCGCATTGGTTAGTATCATGCTGCTTTTTCATGTAATACTGTTACTTTTGACATAAATCCATAAGGTGTATGGCAATGAGGGTCAGAACTTGTACCCGTCATCCTCTTCACCCGTCAATCCCAGACAGCCATGGTCGGAGGACATTGCTGACTAGGCCTTCCGGGAAAACATTCGCTTGAGACGAGCCTGGAAGCCTGGTTCCTGCTTGTCACCAGTGGGTAATTCGACCGGTTTGCCGTCGAGTCCTAAATTGGTGACAGCATTGTGCTGCGGGCCAAGGTAATAATCTATGGAACGATAGACGTAAGCATGGATCGCAATGACCAACTGGTGGCAGGGCTCAGAGAAGAATTACCGGGCATCAAACAGGAGCAGACTATAGAGAGCGTGGCGATGGTGGCGGCGACAATGAAAATGATCCCGTTGGTGCGCGTATACGCGCGGATGGCTCCCTCTCGAATGGGATCGGCCAGGTCATATTGCGTGCGCAGGATGTCGACGGAGCCGTAGATCTCCCGGAGGATACTGTCCGGGGTATGTGGCAGCTCGTCGCGCATATACCCTAGCATTCGATCCGTCCAGATCGCCGAGGAAATGGCATACCCGGCGGCACTTCCGAGGTACGTCCAAAGGAAATAGGCCGCGATGATCGATGCCATGTCTTCATGAGGAACGGAGGCCATGGCGCCAATGCGTGATCCGAGGGCCGTCAAGGCGCTGGTTCCCAGGAGGATCTGTGAGATGGTGAGTGCCGCCGTGTTTTGGGTGCTCCGCTGGTCGCCCGTGAGGCAAATCGCATAGCCAACGACTTTGAGCACAGCTCCAATAATCATCTGTGTCTTATACCGGTGATATCGGACCTGCAGGACCCCGCCGATCAGGCTAAACACCGTGACTGCGAGGTTGCTAATGCCGACAAAGACCGTCCATGTGTAGTTGTTCCAATCTTTGATGATGTAGATATACGAGGAGAAGTAGTTGCTGCCGAGGGTAGTCGTCATTTGGTCAAACAGGTTAGCCCCCAATGCCGCCAGGAAGACCTTGTTGCCAATGATCCGCTTGGTCATCATCGGCTTGGGTGCGATATACATCTCAAACCCTACAAACAGCATCAGGATGACAAACCCCGTAGCTTCCATAGCAATCATGCTGCGATTCTGCCAGCCGTTCTCAGCCGACTTGGCCAGGGATAGAGGGAGCAGAATGAGGGAGAACGAGAAGCCGAGCAGGATGAGGCCGGGGATATCGATCGCAATTAAACACTGCCAGGCGGTAGACAGCGCGGTTCTTTGTCCGATCTTTGAGGCATTACCCGTTGTCATTCCCATTTTGCGCGCTTTATGCTGCGTCCCATATAATGCCAGGATAGCTGGGGTGAGAATGACCGGCATCATGATAGCGAACATACCGAGACCCCATCTCCACTGATGGGGCACGAATGCGTCGATAACGAAACCGTTGGTGAAAGTGGTCACTAGGTAAGGGGCGATAGTCATGCTCGTCCAGAAGCCGCGCCACTGCAGAGTGGTCAAGTCACCCACAATGATTTGGCAGAGGATGTTGATGCCCGCTTTGCCAACCGCAGTCAACGACACGCCCACCGTGTAGGCAACGAAGTTTGTGCAGCTAGCCGCGACGGCATATCCGACAACATAGAACAGGAGAGAGATGATGTAGCTGGTCGGACGGGACGTGATGTCGGCCAGCTTGCCCATCACAGGTTTGGTAATACCATTGATCACCGTACTGGCCGTGTTCACTGCGCCCAGCTGGGCATGCATACTGAAGGACGAGGCCGCAATCATCGTGAACTGTTGAGTTACCCCCCCGTCGAAGGCATACACACACACCGTGAGGCCGAGAGAGACGATAATTGTAACGAGCAATAGGCGGCCAGCTAGACCAGTGTGATGGAGAACCTGGTTCATGCCCTCTACACTACTGACACCTGCCTTCTCGCCCTCTGACATCTGCCCATCTCGCTTCTCCGGGTCGAATTCTTTCTCCTGGTGGACACAGGAGGGCGACATTTCGACTATACTGGTGCCAGTATTGGATACCTTTGGTAAAGCGGACAGTGGGGTTGGAGGGGGATCATGCATGGACGTGATCCTGGGAATGAAAAGACAGGGAGGAAATGATCAATTTGAGACCAGCGGCAGCCATAGCAGGGTATAAAGGGCCAACAGCCCTGTGATTGAAATCCATACGGATCGCTGCAACGGCGGAAGATGCAGCCTCTGCAGTCTTTGGCGGCATCGCAGCTCGGCCAATGTCCTTAATCTCGGCGGTGGTTATGGAGCGCCAAGCTCGTAGTATCCATGTGTGTTGCTGGTGTGTGGGGGACCCTGATAGCCGGAGGGGTAGCGAAAACACCACGACTTTGCGGTGGGCCCAGTGAGGCCCTCGTGTTCACGAGGCTATCCACGGTTGTTCGCGCCGAAAAAGAAAAAGAAAAAATGCCCAATCCATGAGTGATTGGAACCAGGTGATACTTTGGGCCGCTCATCCAGCTTGATGTGACCCAGTGCCCAGTTGCTGCATGAAGAGAATACCAGGGTTTAGCTGCGGAGTTGTGGGGGTAGATTCTCTTCGACAGGGGGATTAACCGAACCCATTCAGTCGAGGGATCTGACTGGGAACTCCCCAGGTTACTATCTTTTGTAAGATTTCTTGAAAAAGCTGCAGATCCTGCTCGGACACTTCGAAATCAACAATGAGCTGTTTTCCAGTGCCGAGAGTATCGGCCGTATACTTGGAAAAACCGAAAGTTCCCCGTTTTCCTGCAAAGGCGACCTGCTCCAGACCTCCATAGACCGTTTCGCCGGAGCCCAGGGTGATGCAGTAGCTGTTTGAGAAGTAATCATCAGTTCGGCGGTCGCCATCCCATGGTGTTTCTGCGAGAAGGTCGCGCTGGAATATCACTGCCAGCCCTGAACCGTCAAGATGTTCAGAAAAACCAGCCTCCAGAACTTCGTAGTCCTCATCCGCCACCCCACCCGCAGATCGCGCCGTCATCTGCATCGCAACCCTTGAGCCCTGAGCTATCTTATTGACTCTACAAGCACCACGGGGTGGGGGGTGTTTTCGATATGTTGTAGGATGGATAGAACTTGCAATAGCGCCTGGAATGCCGACCGCAATTTCGCTCGATTCGCGCATTCATCACGCTATCCTGAATTCGGCATGGATATTCTCAAATCGCCGGAACTTCCTTATTTGGCACCCGGCGCAAGAGGTATCAGCCCTCCTAGGAGAAGAAACATGGGGGAAATGTAAGGAAACAGGGGTTCTATATGGCTCACACTAGGTCCACTCAGCCGGGGGGTGTACGAAGCCAGCAGTTGCAACTCTCCCCAGAAGGTACAAAGGCATCTGTTTTAGCATAGCTTCGCATTGCTTCGCATAGGCCATTTTGAGCTAAACCGATACTTACGTTGGATAGGAAAAATACTGGCAGAGAGAACCCGGGAGCTATACACAGAAAGACCAGAAGCAGTTCTATATTTGCATTAGAAGCATACCTGACGAGACCACCGTGAAAGACCCTGGGAAGAATGATGAGCAATATAGATATTGCTTATCTCCATAAGGAAGCCAACCGAGACATAGTGAACTTGGGAACGAGCAATCCTGGCGCAACGCGAAGAAGAGAAATATGGCTATTTGTGGCACTCATCCAACATGTTAGGTGCAGAATAGTAACAGTGACTATCAACGGATAGACGAAGTGCCGAACCCGATAAGAACCAAGTCCGGACCGGCGCAATTCCCATCCTATCATTCGTCGTTGCATATTCATCAACCGGCCATCATATAATTCAAATGTATTGGATTTCGCTATGCTATATCCTCGACCCGGCGAGGAGCCATGGCATATAGTGGTTATCTAGTCCAGTCAGTTTGGGTGGGGTCCATTGGCATCTTGAAAAATCGGTACCTTCTCCCCCTAATTCTTTGAGGGGCAATTATTCAGGGCCACACAGCCAGATTCTCTGGTAGCAAAAGCTGCCCTCTTCTCGGGGCAGGTATTGAGGATGATGCAGCCGGCCTCGCGCTCAGACAAACCGTTGAAAAGCTCCCGCTTTTCAGGGCATGTTCCCAGAATGATGCAGCCGGCTTCTCTCTCCGACAGACCAACCATCTCTTCTCGCTTACCAGGGCAGTTGTTCAGCGCCACGCAGCCAGACTCCCTCTTTTCAGGGCAGGTTCCCAGAATAATACACCCGGCTTCCCTTTCTGAGAGGCCGGCCAGCGCTTCCCTCTTCTCCGGGCAGGTGTTGAGGATGATGCAGCCAGCTTCCCTTTCAGAGAGGGTTTCCAGAACTTCCCTCTTGCCCGGGCAATTGTTCAGGGCAACACAACCGGACTCCCTCTTGTCTGCCGGCAGAGCAAGGGCAAGGGGGGTTACCACGGCAAGAAGTGCAAGAAGACGCATAGTGAAGTGGCAGTGTGTAGGATATAGCAACGCGATAGAACGGAAAGTCAGCGAGAGGTTGGTTTGTCCAGTCTATGACATTGCACCAAGTGGTCAATTTATATCTTCGAGCAGCAACTATTTCCCTACCCCGGCTGGGTTGATCGTAGATTCATCGATGAAGGATGCAAACAAGGTTCTAACAAGCCCTGCCAAAGACTGTAAGCTCATCTCTGCATATCAAGCCAACTGCGATTGGTCAAAGATATGAGGAGTTAAACTGGAGGCAAACACCTCTGGGGCCGAAGGAAGATGGAAGCAGGCCGCGTGGCTCTCCCTGTATATGCGAGCAGAGTTCTGGCACTGAAAAGCAAAAGTCTCTGGCAGCGTGATATGATCAATCGGAGTTTATTGTGCACCCGTGCCGCCGGTGATCATCACTGCTGCCTGTACAGGATTCATCGATCCCCCGTTGCAATGGGGAAGGGATGTAACGTCGGCAGAAATAGTGACGGTGTCTCTATCCAATTGGCAAAACCTACAATTCTAGCGATGGATGCGTCCTTCGGGTGAGGCTGCAATCAATTTCGGTTTTTATGTGCCGCCACTACAACATACCCCCAGAGGCTTACCTATCGATGGCTCGGTGAGGAGGGCCAAGAGGCCAAGCAAGAGTGCTTGTTTTGATGTTCGCCGTGTAATACATTTCCAGCTTGAACCTGATACGAGAGGTGCTTTCAGGTGCATCCTCCAATGGCTTCAACTTGGCCAATCTTTACTATTTTTGGTTTACCATGTCAAAGTCAGCCCCCATCTTTGCCGCGAGATCCTTCAATACCTGACTTTCAAATTCCCACACGATACTATTGTGCAGCACGAGTCTATTCCCCGCATGGTTGAACCGGAAAGGATCGGTTCCACAAAGTATACGAAAAGGCCGCCACAATTCATACACCGGCCCGGCGGGGGTTTGACCATCCCCATAATCCTACTGTGCGTCATATACAGTGGACCATTACAGGACCGGGACGGCCGTAGTTGGGAGAGTGCTCTTGGGCCATACTCGGTCCCGGCTGAGGAAGACGCGAGTCATTCCCTTTCCAGCTCCACATGGAGCGCACACGCGGAGTCCGTTAACGCTTTGCACTCCTGGACACCATCCTTTGCGGCATATACGACGTAGTTACGTTATCCATGTTAGTCCCCGTATGGTGTAATATCACCGCGGCTTGTCTTCAATCTATACCATTTGAGTCTTCTCCTCGCCATCCATAGCCAATGCGAAACTGCCTGGTGCCTGCAGAGAGCACATTCATACCAAGATGGGGAGGCTTATACCACAAAAGAGTAATGTTAAATGATGATGAACGGTAAGAAGTATCTATTGCCCTTGCTAAAATAAGATTCTGTTGTTGTTTCTATGATGTCTCTCTGGGACAGCGAGAAGCGAGTGGTCGAGGCATACCTTGCATTGTTAGCTTGTACAGCAAGGGATCGCTTGCCCGCCCGCCAGAGAAGTCGACATATACGGCTGACCCTGGGTTCCTGCAAGAGGTACGTGCCCCTACCATGAAATAGACCATCCGAGTCTCGTGTGAAGCCATGACTAGGCAAGCTGTACGACAATAAAAGTGGTGGGTCAACTCTTTCCGTAGTCGCCAGCCTGCCTAGAGGACATACCGACACGGTTAGATTGACGGTCGCTTCATTAGAAGGCCAGAAGACCGAGACTACAAGGAGGCATCAAGTCGTGATGCCAAGGGCGCAGTTATCCAGTGAAATGACCCGGTATGGAGCGACTCGCGACATCGATTGTCTTGAATCAGCATATTCCCAAATCACGTAGGGTTCTCGCTCGGTGGTAGGGCCACTGCTTGTGTAGTTGGGACAATGGGGGTGTCGACACATTCGATTTGCACTACTTGATGCTGGATGCCCCTATCGGTCGGCTCAATGACAAGCGCACTTAGATGGTAACCGTATAAACAGGCGGAATCCAGTCCGATTGCATGTCTTCCTCTCTGTAGCCGACGCTTTGCATCGTGCCCAAATACCACGGTCGTCCGGGCTGCCTGCTGGTCTTGCCACTGGTCCCATTGCGCAACCCAACCCTCCTCCCCGGATGCTTCCGCTGGTGTGAATTGGCCATCGTCGTCGCTCGGCGCCTGAACGAGGCTGCGCATGAGCATTACGGCTTGAGGATCCTGCTGCTCCAGCGGGATCCCCGGGACGAGACCAGCATGTACAACCACTAGCGTGTCATCCAGGGATGACGATGGGTGGTGCGGTAGTTTAATGCGCAAGATCAACGGCAGCGCGGCCAGCCAGTCGAGCTGGCGCTTTGAGAGTGCGCGAGCGGTGCTGTACGTGGTGGCGCTGTGTCTCGTGAGGACACTTGGTTCAGGAGATGGGTTTTTCTCCCTGCCTTCCGAAGCGACCACCTCGCTCGATTGATCAGCACCCGAACCATCCGGTCGCTGTGCGGGACAGCTGGCTAAGTGTCCCGTCAGTCTGTGGTGGTCTTCTACTGCGCTGATTTCCATGGCCGCATCGAGCACGGCATTGTCATGGTTGCCTCTCACGGCGCTGGCACCCAACTCGACGGCCAGATCAATCACGCCGGGACTATCGGGCCCTTTGTTGACCAGATCACCCACGAAGACCAGATGGTCTCCTTTAGCCTGGTCGAAGCCGACTTTCTGTAACAGCGCCTGCAGCGACCTCCTCATCCCGTGCACATCGCCGACGATGACTAAGCGTCGAGCCGGCGATCCCGGCCCGAGTTGCGGAGTCAAATGGCTGGGCAAGTCCGAGAGAAACGTCCTGACGGGGAACAGCGTGTTGGGCATGGCACCGGCAATGCAAAGGCGACAGGGGAAATATTTGGTTTGGTTTGGTGTTGAGGGCGGGTGGTGGCACTCCTTGGGCCTGGATCGTTCGTCCCACAAAATCGACCCAGAAATGTTATTTAAATCATCAAACCCACGCACAGACAGATAACGTTACGTAACGGATGTGCCCAGACCCTCATTCGGTGGATCTAGCCCTCGATAGCATCTTGGAGACCTTTTCCATGATGGTCCTCCACTGAATAGCAATCCATGTCATCGCAGGAACGGAAATACCGCATGTCCTCCCTTGGCCACGACTGGTTGGCTCTGATCCTCGGGTATTTGTAGGATCTCATTCGGGGAGATCCCAGCAGGACCACATCGGTTTTATCGCGTCGGCAGTCGGAGACAACCTCACCACTAGGTAGAGAAAAGTATTGGATACCGATTCTACATACGATGGAAGGATAAAAAAGTGTTTGGAATATGTTCATTTATTATTCGTACATCATATATTCATAACAGGATAGAGAGACTCTAAGCGATGTTCTCCAAGCATTTCTGCCCAACCAGGAATGGCAGACCACGGTCCTCATCACAAGAAAAAAAAAAAAGGAAATCAAGCCGTAGGGCACTGGAAAGCGCCTCAAAGAACAAATGTGAAACCCCTTGCGACGGAAGTCTTCATGCAAATGTACTCTATCGTGTGTTCCCTCTATGATGCGGTTCGCATGCAGAACCAGCAATGTATCACCTTCTAGAAAAATGTAATATATAAACCCGGAAGGAGCAAATTGAACCTGGAAAAGGAGGTGTTTTCGGCGGATGATTTTGGACGGGGGTGGGGGAGTTGTTTGATGGGACCTATCCAACCTGGAAGCCCAAGAAATGCATTGCCAGATGTCGCTTAGGTGGAATTGGAGTTGTCGGCACAGGACCAGGCGGCCGAGCCTCCGGTGGCTTCATAACTGTTGATGATGGCAACCACCGATCCGTAGGTGCCGGCGACCATCAGGAAAGTTCCCGACACCACGACGAAGACACTCCAACACACCATCAATGTCCACTTGAGCGACTTTTGCGCCTTGCCCTGAGTCCAGTGATCGTAGAGCCACATGCAGCCCATGGGTTGGAAGGACATCATCGTGCCCAGCAGGGCGCCCACCAGCGACACCAGATTGTCAAACACTGGAATGGCACTGGCAATCACATAGGCGATGATCGTCACTCCACCTGTGCAGCTGAGCCACGTTACCCAGTGAATGACGGTGTTGCCTGTCAGATGCTTCGAGCCCTGGAGGAGGCGGATGAAAATATACTTGGCCGGCAGCTGAACTCGCAATTAGTATATGAAGACGGGCAAAATCGCGCGTGGAGTGGAAACGTACATGAATCACCAGGAGCGTAGTGGCCAGGAGACCCGGCAGAGCAAATCCATAGCTAACCTTCTTCACCATCGGACCCGCCGAGCCCAGGGCCGGCGAAGCCACGTAGGATCCACAGTAATAGTAGACCACGCAGCCAATGGTAATATACACCACCGTGACCACGGACTGGCAGATGACGAGGGACCGGGTGTAGTGGCGGGGTTCGCGCATCTCGGAGACGATCGAGAAGAAGGCTGGGGTGCCAGCATAGGCAAAGACGATGGAGGAGATAGCCGCAGTCGCTTCAGCAAACTTGGGAGTGGCAAAGAGTTTATAGTCAGAGACCCATACACCCTCCTGGGGCGCTGCGGTAGGGCGTTCCTGAATGCCAACCGCGATCGTGACAATGAAAACTGGTGGATGTTAATGGAAATTCCGGATTGTATTCGGGGAAGAATCATGCTTACTCGACGTGAGAATACCGAACAGTCCAACCCATGCAATCCAGCTGATGCGGCCGAGGGTTTGGATACTCGCCAGCATGAAGCCTGCAACGGCTGCCACGGCCACGAAGATGGCTGTGCAGGCGCCGTGGGTGGAGACGGCATTGAGCGAAATGGAGATTCCCAGCATGCCTGAGCCAGCTACAAAGATCCAATCTATCCAACGGTTAGGGCCGTTCCGATCATGCATCGCTTCGACCAAGAATACTCACAAAGACAGAAGGCACCTCCGAGAATGATGCGGCCCGCAGACCCGAACATCAGGGCACCCGCGTCATCGATGCCATACACTTGACGGTGTCGCAGCTTGAAGACACCCACAATATAGTCGGACCACGTTGTGATCGCAGCAATCACACAGAGGATGATGACTCCGGGTATTAAACCTAGGGTATCGAAGGCGAGGGGAATCGACAGAACACCCAGGCCGATCTGGGTCTTCATCATGAGGGCTGATGTGCCGAGCCATCCGACCTGATTGATCATCAAGTTAGTTGATGCCGATGAAAAATGATGAAGGAACGTGGAGAGGCGCATACATTGCGATAATTGGGACCCTCCTCGGTGATCTCTCCGAAAACAGCATCTTGATTGGTAACCTGGCCATTGGCGGTTTGTTCGATGTGGTAGGTATCCGCCTCATAGGCTTCAAATTCCTTTTTCTCCGACATATTTGAGACTGGGTGGGTAAGGTGAGGAAGGGGTGAGGTGTGTGGAAGGAGGATTCGAAGGTCGAATCTGAGGACGAAACTCAAGCAGACGAGGGCCGGAGGGCGTTATATTTATATACTTCGCCTTGGCTGTTCTATCCCAAATGCGGGTGGCGGCCCGACGAGCATGCAGGGCATTTGAGGAGAGCAAAGTTAAACTACCACCTGCGAGGCCTAGCCTCAGTCTCGTTCGTCGCCCAGGGTTGATGCAAACTCTGACATACTTTCTCCGTTGAACGCCAAAAGCTTAAAAACTCTTCCAGGTTGCCTCGTTCGATACACCGAACTACAGGGATAATGATCTTGGGCTCAAAATCAATCGGTTTTGATCTCCCCATGAAGTTATCACAGCTCACCATGAAGGTCGAAGAGCTTCGCGCAGGTCTCCATCAGCTCCCACACGCCAAATGGGGCCACAGGCAGCATGCAGACCCACCCCCTATTCATTAGGGTTGCATTGGACTGGGTGGGGGTTCCCCAGGCGGCGACCCAATCCCAACTGCTCTCTGGATTCTTGTTGAGGTGGAGCGGCAACACCAAGCGTCCAGAAACGTGGCAAGAACTGTTCAAGGACATGTAGCACGCGTACCACCATGAGTCCCTCTCAGCAGTCAGCGCAGACCTGATCCGCCACTGGGTGATTCCTCTTGCAGCCTGGAGGCAAAACCAGTCGAATGGCCACTGCCTCGTTCCCTGGTTCTTAACGTATGATAGACCGGACCGGTCATCTCTCCCGGTTCCACCACTGTGAATTGGTGGGTTCCCCCGCATCCGGATGGACTAGATTCGTCCGGGGTAAATCTACGCTAACATGATAGAGAGTTTAATCAAACTTCCCGCCGGCGTCTGGCTACTGCCTGTTGGGTGAGTCCTTGCCCACTCACCCCTTGCACAGGATTTCGGATTCGACGGAGGTTTCGCACAGTGCCTCTGCCAGGAGCGGGTCCTGCGACTCCACCGGATTTGCCAACTCCCGTATTCGTCAAAGTCTCTGCTTGGCGTTCAACAATGCAATGGCATACGTCACGCATGGCTTCCCTCAGGGGGAGGCCCAAGACGACGTCGGGAGGCCTCCCGACACTGAATGTGGCCTGATGAGGGAAAACATACGATTTGGCAAATGACATCATTGGCCATGCCCAGAGATCGTCCCTGGGAAGGTGACCCGGTGTGGCGAGCATCACAATTTTCGCGATTCCTTCCAATCTCCCCCTTACTGCCGACGCGGTTGCTGACCACAACCCTGCGCCATAGACCTACCGCATGTATTTGATTTGATTTGATTTTCTTTTCCATTGGTCCTGGATACTTATAGCGACGTATCTCCCAGGAAGTCGCTCCCTGATAGGGACACCAAGACACCACGGTGACCAGTGGCTCCTGTGGCAGTGCAACCTAGTTGTAAGCGAGCCTGCAAGGGGGTGCCGCTGCCATCCTTCAAAATTTGCAATGCTTTCGCTGGGCTGAGAAGTGGAAGGAAGAAGTGGCAAATTCTAAAAGCACAGACCTCCTCCCACCGAAGTGAGACCGAATGGTGAGGCCAATATTATGATTCCGTAGTGACAGTTTATAGTTTTGTCGGGGTTGTTTGCCGAAAAGTTCGGGTCTGATACCCGCTGATTATCATTACTTCCCCCTCTATCACACTTGCAGGGTGAGACCGTGAGGGTAGTCTGGCTGTTCCCTGTCAAATTGAGGGCTCGTATTGTCTTGACCGTATTCCTCTGACATGCGCCAGAGTGCCTCCCTTGATCTCCCTTTTGTGATGGCTCTCCCTGGTTCTCAATTCCTCCTAAAGTAGAAGGGCCATGTATCCTGCTGTCAAGACATTTCGAGACTATGCAGGATATAATTGCTTCACAGGGAGCATTTAGTGAATGTTGAAGTGGGTCCCGCTGAAATCAGCTCCATTCTGTTCCACTTTAGTGAAGAGCAACTACTTATATTGATCAGTGAAGGTACAGGGATCGTCGATGCGTTGACCCTCGTGGATAACACTATTTTGACCCACTCGTCAATCCCTCTGAAGAGGTAGTCGGTGTCCGGTAGAGTTCTCGAAAAGGCGTACGAGAACTTCCTGTTGATGATAAGTGTGAATCGGGACTGATCAATGACGTTCTCAACCATGGGAAGTATCACAACGCTTCCACTGCAGCGCTCATCCTAGGTCGTGTATTGATTGGTAGTGGGCCACCGTTTGCTGTGCGGCAAAAATGGCCCCCTTCAGCGTGCTACAGTGTTGTGAAATGGCGAGGTCGGTCCTACCCGTGCCCTGAGAGCTGATGCGATCGGCGGAAGCCGTCAAAGAATGCCATAGCTTTCTCCTGGAAACGCCTTATTCGCATCCCGGTGGCGGTATGCAAGCTCTGTAGCTTATTCTAACACTTTAGGGTTCAGAAGTGCAGATCCTTTCGTACCTTAATTCTTTAACATATCAAACTAACAGACCTGCCGCTGTAACGCCATGAGGAGAGCAAGGATTGATGGAAGCCTCTATTCGTTCTTTAAATCTAGCAAATTGTCCGTTCCTGCGGCAGCTAGGGGCTTGCTGGAGCACTCTATATGCAACTGAGAGTAAGACTATCCCTCCCACAACCAACCCAACGCAGGGACAACCAGTTAATCATTTATTTCGGTTATCAGCTTCTTGTAACATGACATTACAAACCTACATCGCCCTATTACAATATGACCTATCATATTGAGTGAGAGATACAATCCGGTGGCGAGAAAGCTCATGGCGGGATCCTTACCAATGATCGCAACCTTGCCCTAGGAGCTTTGGTAGGTAGTCTAGAGTTGGACTCTGGCAAACAATGCTGGCACATTTGACAAGAGTATCACCTTGGGGAAAGGGAGTGGAGACTCTGGTCGACTGCCACTATAGGCCTTTTGACCTGAATAAATAATGATATTATCTTCATGCTGTGCTGTAATGGCAGGACACTCTGGCTAAGGTTAGTTTTATACTATTTCTATACGAGGCCAAAGGCTGGTCACAATCAATACATATCAAATGAGGATGTCTTGGATGGAGGAGGGGAGCAAAACATCGGGCACCCTGTTCAGCCGCCGTTGAACTTGCACCAATCATGGAGGACCGATTCCCAACCGGTGCCGCGAAGGCTATACACATTGCCAGGGCTGATTCCACTGGAATAGCTCACTTACGGCGGGCCCCTCTGACCCGGTGTTAACCCCCTATTACCCCAGGCATACGTTGCCGCCCTCTGTAAGTTCGAAGCTAAGAGTCGTCGCCAGAAGTCAAATATCCTGTTAGAGCTCTGTCCACCCGTATTTCCTAAGACAACTGCGCCTGTACTTTTAGAGAAAGTCTCGCTATAACTCTGTCCGCCACTATTCCTTTCTGCCTCGGGCTCAAGCTTTTGCACAAACCCTTCTGGATGCTCCCAGCAGGATGAAGCCCTTGCAATGCCGTGGTCACACTGAATGAACAGCTGCTTTGGTTGAAAAGTAAGCACATGGGTCGTTGTGATTCGCCTACCAATGCTTGTAAGTATGCTGCCTTGCTTCTGGCATAGGGCTGGGATAGTCTTAAGTGGTGATGCTAAGTAGTCCTGACCAGGGGGTATAGAGTTGCCTGGCGAACTCTGTTCATTACCTTGCATCCCAACTATTACATTGCCTAGCCCGGAGCAAAACAAGCAGGGTACCTCGTTCAATAGTGGTGCCCACCCGAGGCCGTCACCAGCTACAGTGGTGGTTTTCAGCTTGCTTCGAGGAGATCCTAGTACCAAGTCCAGGAGCTCATAGCCATATATTTGCGACCCCTTGGGTGGCCGCACTGACGTCATTGGGAAGTTGATTGAATATCCCATAATCAGATTACGTATAGTCAACGGGTCTTCGTTTGATCCCTCGACCAGAGCACTGCCAAAGGTCCGTAGAATCTCGAAAGAGCTTGAGGGTTCATTAAACGAGGATTTCACAGTAGGGATCGACCGCTGGTTAGTGCTTGAGGGGAGTATTATTTCTCGGTATATCAATAGCATGTGAAGATAGACGGACAGAAGGGGGACAAGCCAGGCTCGGTGCGCAGCTACGTCATACAGGATGGATAACATGTTCCAACATGCTACTAGCCAGACATCCAGTGTAATTTCCTCCTGGTGTGAACCGGACGGTATTGATGACATGTTCCCAGGACAGGCCTAGCTGTGTTCCGATTTGGATAGGCGCCGCGGATTGGTCAAGTAGCTGGAGATTAGCTCCCTTCCAACACCACGTCGTGGGTTTGATGGTAGCAATGGACCATCTCACAGTGCCTGCGTCCAGCCTTTCTGTGCCCAAGTCGACGCGGGCAGATCCACACCATCCTAGTAGGGCCTCCGTGGTCTGAAGTTCCTCTAGCGTTTGTTTCTGCAGCCATGATCCCTGAGTCGCTTGTAGCTCAGATTTATACAGCGGCTGGCTGCCAGAGGAAACCTCAAGATGCCATAGAATCTGACCACTAAAGCTAATCTCAATTGGAACCAAGACAGTTGAGTATCCCACCAGCACCAGGCCTGACTCTACCATCACAGGGTATTCCACTGCGGCAAGTTGAAGCAAGGCTCCAAAGAATAGTTTTAATAGACCACCTCTGGAGGGAAAGACCTCAGCAGGCTTTAAAACAATAACCGCGTTCTCAAATAGTGGAGACCAGCATGCCAGGGTTGTGGGTATAGAAACTTCAGTCATTGTGAAATTGGTGCCTTCGAATGATCCTGTAGAAAACCATGGGGGTGTTACCATCTCTTGGCATGCAAAACACGAAACAAAACCATACAACAATGTCTTTGACTTGTGTTTGAAGACTCCCACTAGATGTCACAATGTCTAGCTGGTCGTGCGTTGCCTTGATTATTATATCCTGCTCCACCGGCACGTATGTTGCATCAGAACGGGAAGGAATCGACTAACAAACTATATCGATGGGCAACATACCAGAGATATATTCTGGGGAGTCAAGAGCAGTAATAATGGCTTCAACTAGCTTTGCACCAATTTCGGGGTGAAAACTTTCCATGTATTGCTGGCCAGTCATCGACTCCACATAATCATCTATTACTACTAGAGTGATAGCCCCGAGGATAAAATCGCCGCGGGAAAGGCAATTTGAATTGGAGGACCACTCCTGAAGCAGTGACGGCTGTTCGCAGCTAAAGGTAACGGGCTCCTGCTTCTGCGGTGGGTTAATCTTAGTACTATTAACACGGTTCGGCAATTCCTTGTTGTGGCCGGCAGAGTAGCCACCCCAACTGGCTGCGATACCAATCCTTTAGTTATGCGTGGCCTGTGAAATCCTGTGATCATGTGGGTTGCATACCTGGCACAGGGGGTGACCGATAATCCCTCAGTTCGACTCCGGTATCTTCACTATCCTTGGCTGAGCCGCCGAGTAATTCACCACTTGGGACTCGCCGCCAGCTATTTGCACCCGTATCCTCCACGTAGGTTATATCCTCCATGACCCCGAAAACCCCCTGGTCTTGATTTTGGCCTTTCAGAAGCATAATCGACCCGGATGACACGGCCATCAAATCTGATAGAGATATCGAAACAGTGTTTTGTTAGCCGGACGTCCAAGACGGGGGGAAAGATCAGTTCACGTACTCTGTATTATTCATATCGTTCATTGCCGCTTTAGCATCCTTCTCATGGGCGAACACAACATATCTAAAACCCTGACTGCGCTGTATGTCTCGATCTTTCACGACGACCTACTCAGGGATGGGGATATCAGATACTATTCTTTCAATACATGAAAATACTAGATCACGATGGCAACTCACAGCCGCATGCACCTCTCCACATTTCTCAAATGCTTCTCGCAAGATTGCGTTGGTAGTGTGCCAGGCGAGGCCCCTGCTTTTAATTAACAGCAGAAATAAAGAAACGCAAGTCTGATTGCACCGACCCAACAAATATCTTCATCATAGTAATTGGTTAACGGGTACGACCTTTTTTTTTTTTTTTGCTATGGTCGTGAGAGAAGGATCAGAGCACTTGAGATCACGGAGACCGTCAGCAAGGCTCCTCTCTGGTGATGTGGGCAATGGCGACCAACGCTTTAGATATATACGCTATTTCTGTTACTCCAAGCGCGCGGCTACCTAACGAATCTTGCCTGATGATTGGTGGGGGTAACGGTCCAGATTCATGGCTTCCCTGAGCGTACAACAATCTCTCCAAACAAGCAAACTGCCGAGCTTGCGTCACAAACAGCAAACCTCACTCTCGTACGTCGACAAATCGTTCTTCCTGGCCATCACCAGTACTGAGCCATAGGAGCCTATTTCTTGAATGGTTCAAACGAGGCATTAGGTAAGAGTTCTGAATAGGAAGTCCTGATATAGTTCTCTCTGCCCCTGTAAAAGGATGGGGTGATTGTGCGGCGAGGATGTCTAAATGCGGGGAATTATGGACAAAAGGCCTTCGAAGGCGAAGATTTAGATTAAAACTAGCTTTTAATTTGCTTTTTCCATTCCCTCGCAATATACCATAGAAGCCCCAAGGAGGTTCGCTACCGCCCAACAAATTGAACCAGCGACGCATTGTCGATGCTCCCCACTCTCTGCAACTCCGAATAGCTACTCTTGATGATATTGACCGAATAATAGTACTTTCCGTCATATAGTGCGAAGGTAGTAGGCAGTCCATGTGGGATGATTGTAATCGGATGTTCTGGCTCTGACACGAAGCCGACGGCATAGCAATAATAGCAGCTGGAGCACCCCGTGAAGGCGTCATGCCCCTTGCATTCATCCGATCGATACTCGGCGAGTGACGGCTTTAGGATGAGACCAAGAAACCGGTCGTTCGGGTCCTGGATTCGCACTTTGCCGTCCTGGGTCGAGAGCCGGAACGGGAACCCTGCGCCATATGGACTGCCCGTCAAAACAAGCTCCGGCGGGAACTCCGGTGCCGAACTCTCTTCGACACTGCCGTACTCTCGACAGCTGCAGTCGGTGAAGTACATGGTGAACCATGCGTCCGGGTGGTAGAGATCAATTCCATCGGCGGAGACCGGGTTTTGCGCGTCGATGACGGGATTGGAGATTTCTGTCCGGATGGGCGGCGGGTTCTCCCTGTCGTACTCGTCCATCGAGTTTACTTGGAGTTGCAGGGCACCATCGGCCGATGGCGCCCATACGCCGCCTTCACAGAGATACTTCGAATTGCGCGAGAAATAAAACAAATCATCGGGGTAGTCCGAGTCTGGAACGAGGATGCCAACTTCGGTCTCGTCGGGGCCATGAATGAGCTTCCCATCCTCCGATATGGAAAAGAGATCGCCGTGGAGGTGATGGCCGGGGGTGAAGACGAGATCCGTGCCGTCATACGATACGGAGACGTACCGCTGGGTGACAATTAGTCGAAAGATCTCCCCGTCTGCAATGGCATCCATGGTAATTAATCGATGTCCCTGCCGATGTTTGAGGTTGTGGAACGGAATTCTGGCTCGTATTTGTAGCCCGTATTTGTAGCTCGTATTTGTAGCTCGACGCCTTAGGCAACCGCCTAGGCAGCACACCGCCGAGGCAGAGGCACCAACTCTGCATCCATTTCTCGTACGAAAAGAAAGATATACTAAACAATTGAACAGCTCATTTCTGACCATCCAAGTTAGGTGCCGCCGACTCCAAACAATAAACCTTTCCGCTTGGCAGAATCCCTGCCCATTAATAGAGGAGGAGCAACGTGGAGCCGCCATACACTTCGAGATTCTCAACCCCGAGTTTCAACTCGGCGGCATAGACCCACCCCATGTTGATAATGCCGGTGATTATCCGGTCATCTCTACTTTGTACAATGGCGCTTCCAAGACCAAAGTCATTGCATATGAACTTGAAAAGGCTGTTGTTATAAATCATATTGGGGTGGAAAGACTGTAAGAGGATATGCAGATATCCATAGATATTGAGGGCAGTCTAGTACACTCTGGTGCGATCCTTCCTTAGGCCTATCGAGGGGTTCATTGCAGTGGAAGCGCACCGAATCAACTCTGTATTAAAAGCTCCTGATGGCTGATGATATGAAACCATATGAGAACACGTGATCTCTAGCGCCTGCGCCGATCACCAACTCAACCCCTGAAAGCCTGGCCCATTAGATATTATACAGTAGATAGATGCGATATAGCCGTCCATAGAATCGAGAATCTACTGGAATGGCATCCGGTCCTCAGTAAGCTACGTGAGTGTAGCTGATATAACTTCATTCTGTCCTCCTTCCCCTGAAATCACAACAGCTGAAGCTGGCGTATGTCCAGTCCAACCTCTCCCACTAGCTATCATAATCTTCATGAGATTGTACCCTCCTTAAAATCCACAGAGCGCCAGAATAAGCTGATTGGAGCCATCCTCCCCATTTACATCTCCACAGTAAACAAGATACCCCAACCCGAGCCTTGCACTTACAACCGCAGCTTGATCCTGATCCACATGAGTTGGAGGGAAAACATGACTTTGAGTTACCGCGCCTGCGATCGGTACAAATAGCCTTTCCTGACCCTTCGCGTTCTTGACATGAAGCACCTTCATGCTATACGGTTCAGGCAACAATGATGGCTGAATATTTTCGGGCAGGAGACCCGATGGGTTCAATTGGAAGGTTGTGCGATGATAGTCGCCATTTTTCCAGGGAAGACCAAAGGTCTCGAAAAACGCCCCGAACTTGTCCATGCGCGTGAAGTTGGGAAAGTGCAGACCGACTATGACAAGACCGCCATTTTCAATGTAAGCCTTGACGCTGGCAAGCACTTCTCGGGTCTCTTTCTTGGATTCGGTCAGGCCTTCGTCTGTTATGATGATGGCTTTCAAGGTGGTCTGCGCGATGGTTTGGAGCGCGCCAGTGGTGGTCTTTGCGCGCTTGATGTGGGCCACTTCCAACAACTTATTAAAGAGAGTGGAGTAGGTTTTGTCGAGGAAGTCGTGGTATGCGAGAGAAAGAAGAAGAATCTGGGGTCTCTCGGTGGAGGCCATTGTCGTGACTTTTGGTGGGGTGAAGAAGACCGTAGCGACGACAAGGTAGGGCGGAGGGTTTATTTACTGTCTAGTACAGTAGCAATATACGGTATCTTAAAAACTGTGGACGATTGAAGGAAGGTGTCAAAGCAAAATATCTTGAATTCTTGATGAATCTAAAAGAAACTAGAAACTAAAGCTAGAACTGGGAGACATGAGGTCCTATATATGTGGTATAGAACAAAGGAATAGATCACGATCAGGTGATTGATATGCCTGAGGCACCGTCAGATGTCTGCAGACATTTACAGACATCTACAAAAACAATTCATTACAAGATATGTACGTTGGAGCCATTTTTATTATTTATACTATATATATTTTGTTGCCAGTTCGGGTATGGCCCGGAGCGGAGGATAATTAATCCGTCCATACAAGCCAGAGTAGACTGCGGCATATCCTCTCCATTGGATATTGGGTCGCATACCATATCCGCAAATTGAGGATATGAGGATATTTTGCGGGTATCCGCACTAGCATAACTCTCGCTTAATTATCTATATAGAGATAGTTATGTACCTCTTATGCAGCTTATTAATATATATTTTTTAAAAAATATAAAACAAATTGTATAAATAGTGCATAAGTCACAAGGCTTGGCATGTTTGGTCTGTTTTATATCCTCTGGATATCCTCAAATATTGTTGAAGCCTTAGGCAGGGAAATCACATGATTGTCATGCGTTTCTTTGTGTTATACCTCCATAGCTTCAACTATTCCTAGATAGCTCTAAGTACAGTAATAAGAACAGTTTTTCAACCTGTTTCAATAGTTTTTAAATATCCAGTGGATATTGAGTGGAATACCATATCCACAAAATTGAGGATTGAGGATAGTGGGTGACATACCATATCCGCAATTTGCGGAGAGGATATGCGGATATCCATGGATATTGAGGATGTTGCCGCAGTCTACATGAAAGTACTAGATCCTCCAGCAAAGCTAATGAGGGTAATAGCAACACCATGTCCGACCATAAAGGGCAGGTAGAAAATGCAACATACGCTCGGCTATAGCCGATGCAGCGAATCGGCGTCGTTAACCGGCGGGATTGGGCCACTACACGATAGACAACGCTGCCAAAGCCCGCTTAAGTAGGAGAGAAGCACCTCGCATCCGTTAATCGCCCTCGACGGAACGAGGTTATATTCTAGGGCCATCGGACGGGATGATCTGCGATCGAGCGAAGAGAACCAACTCCCTGGCCTTTGCCCAGTCCGACTGCTATACCTGTGCTTCTCTGGGGGAAAAGTGCGATCGGCATCGACCGCGGTGCTCAACCTGCCTTGGTCGAGCACGCAAGTGTGGCGGCTTTGCAACGCCCCTCTTCTGGGATCCGAGGCGTATGGTCAACTCTCCCACCCCTACAGCGACCTCGGTCATACCGACCACAGGGCCAGGCCCATCTAAGCAATTCCGCTTTGTCCGTGGTGCCACTAGACAGAACAAGCGTCGAAAGGAGCATAGTAGCCGACCAAAAGGACCCCGAGCGGCTACACCAGATGCTTTCTCTTGGATGACTGGACAGGACTTAGCGAAATTCGATGAGTATCCCATGGGCAATAGTGTGGCTAGTCTGCGTAGATCTACCTCCTATTTATTCATCAACGCAGTGACTGATCCATGATTTACAGAACCGCAGGGAGGGTTGTTCCTGGATGACGTCGCTTCATTTGACACCCTACTTTCCAATAGTTTTGCCACGCCTTTACCTGATACCCAACTCCAAGATACACCGGTGGCAGACTGGATGGACATATCCACTACAACAGATAGGCCCGCCGAGCCAGCACTCAATGGGCGCCAAAATATCGCTCCCACGCTTCAAGACACGGCAGCAGCGCCAAGTGGCTCTGAGTCACACAGCACTCAAGGATTCGTGTTCTCTGCTCCGACGCGTCCTGGAAATGATCCTAGAATTGTCGAAATCACATCTGTCGACCATGAGGAGCTCCTCCGCCTATGCAAGTGCTCTACGTAATCCGTCATTTGGCGGCGATTGACGATGCTGATGCTGACTATGCTATAGATGACTCGAAGTATTGTGTGCTTCCGCTGACCGGCGATATCCCCGGGGCTGTTAACCCGTTTCGCTGTGAGCGCCAAGTATCCAAACCCTCCATTCTTCTTATCCATGCCATTTTAGCGCTATGCTGTCAGCACAGTGAGCGCCTGGTGGCAAGTCAGTCAAGGGAAGCTGCTGAGCATCGCGGACAAGCGGTTCGATTGCTGGAATCTGCATTACAAAACAAGCCACACCTGACCTTATTGGATCCTATACTAATTCTTTTTACTCTTGATGCAAGTGATCCCCCTCTCCATCCCTCCCGAGAACCGGTATACTAAAGCATTATTGTCTAGTGCACCCTCTCCGCGGCCGGAACTTGGGCGACTAAGCTGAGGCGGACGTATTCAATGCTCCAAACCCTCGGAGGCACCGGCGTATTAACAACACCGCGCATACGGGCACAAGTTGGCATGTTGATCTGGTAATTAACTCGATTTATCTTGCATCATTACTCCTGTTTTGCTGACGATGCGTGGAAACAAGGTGGGACGCCACACTTGCCTTGATCTCGCGACAGAGTCCTATCATCGACCAATCCTATCTGGATTTTCTTGTCCAGTGGGAGCAGCAAGATGAATGGTCATTCTTTGATTTGACTGGGTGTCCGCGACACTTGCTTGTTCACTTGGCACAACTTGCCGAGCTGGCCAACCAGAGTGAGATTGCATCCGCCATGCAATGGCTGTCTTTTAACATGGCCCCTGTCACACAAATAGAACATGACCTTAACCACTGGAATCCTGAGGCCGACTCAGCACCGAACAATCCTCATGGATCTGATTTAACTGATGACGAAGTGATGAAGCAAATCCACAAGCAGCAAGATCGATACCACTGTGCGGAGGCATGGCGGCAAGCATTGCTTCTCTATATTGAAATTATTTTCAAAAACGATCGTAAAAAACGACCTTTCAGCGTGTATCAATTAGTGCGCAAGATCATTGACAACGTGCGATGCTGTCGACGAACATCCCTGATGCAAAAACAACTCCTGATTCCAGTCTTCCTTGCAGGGAGCGAGACGTCAGATGAAGACATGCGTAGTTTCGTGAATGACTACTGTGTATATTGGGGCGAGAAGACCCACTATAACATGTTCAATTCTGTTTCTCTGATCTTTGATGAAATATGGGTATCGGGAAAAGGGTGGAGGGATGTGATTGATAGTAAGACGAGCGTTGGCTCAGACCAGGAGCACGGAACCATGCAATTATTATTTGGGTAGCACTGGCTGTAGGAAATCTAATTTCACTCTCTCCGATTCGTACCACCCTCTATTCCAGTCCTTGAGTGCCTTACTTGCGAGCCATATGTGTTGCGTGTCCAACATCATTCCCAAACAATAGGGAGCATCCTATATCGGTAGGTAACCCAGGGCGGCCAGCTACCAACGGCCCAATTCCAAGTAGTTCTATTTTGAACAGTATTCGCATGGTTACCGTTTGTCTGTATCCACCAGATTCTTCAAAACGAACCAAGGGGTACACTCGCCATCGCATCCCGACTGTAAGGATCACTTTTGCCGAGCCGATCGCGTCGCGAATATCAAACGAGTCCAATAGGGTCCAACCGCCGACTTTTGCCCCCACATGTGTCGCATATGAACATACACGGCTGTAAGAATAGTAGTATTTAATAGAACATGGAAATCGTCGTAAGAAAAGTCAGTCTTCTCGATAGTTCGTAACTACCTATATTCCGATCTCCCGCCATGTCGTCCACCAGCCAGTTCAAGTTCTACCCCCCAGGCATCCACGGCCCTTCGGTGACGTTCTTTGAAGATAGCGAGACACAGGAGATCGACTGGCCGACCCAAGAGAAGCATTTTGAGTTTATGATCTCGCATTTGCATGGCAGTATGATTCCTCGGCAGCAAGCGCCCCTAATTGGCATGGGTACAAGCTAATTGAATCACAGTCGTCCTCGCCGGATCCAGCGGTGAATCAGCCGCCCTTTCTATAGCGGAGAAGGGCCAGCTGGTCAAAAAGGCTCGTGAGATCGCCATGGCGCAGGGAAAGCCTAATTTCCCCATAACCCTAGGCATCTTGGCCGGCTGCACCAGAGACATTCTTGCCCAGATTGAAGAGGGCCATAAGAACGGTGCTAATTTCGCCCTGGTGCTGGTTCCCGCGGTCTTCCACTGGTCGATGACTTCCAAGGCCGTGGTGGAATTCTTTCAGGAAGTCGGCGACCGCTCTCCACTCCCCATTGTGATCTACAACTTTCCCAACCTTCTATCTGGCGTTGATGTCGATGCTTTTATGTTGGAAGAGCTCGGTGCTCACCCCAACATCTACGCCGTCAAGCTGACCTGTGGAGGCGTCGGAAAGGCCACCAGAGTCGCAGCGCAGTTTAATCCGACCCAATTTACCTCTCTGTCTGGAATGAGTGACTGGCTGGTCGCCGCCCTTGCCGCTGGCAGTGCCGGTTGTATTTCCGGGGTTGCAAACATATTTCCGAATGTAAGGGCTGGTCGCTTCTTTGACACTCCATCACTAACACAGTTTGCAGGTTATGGTTGAAATCTTCAACCTGTTCAACGCTGGGAAGATCACCGAAGCTACGGAGCTGCAGAAAAAGCTGGTTCAACCCGAATTGGGCATTGCCACCTCGGACGTGAGCGGCATGAAGTGGATCACTGCAAAGACGCGTGGTTACCCGGAGTCCAGTGTTCATTGCCGTCGACCTATCCCCAGGTTTGTAGATCAGGAGAAAAAGGACCGTGCCATGCGGTTAGTGACGCCCCTCGTCTCAGCTGAAGAACAACTCCGGGCTGCGAACACGTAAACAGAGATAGAACAGTACATAGATGCAAAAAGGAATACATCTCATGTTTCGATTACAAGTTCCATGTCAGTTGCCTCGGACCCCGCCATCGAACACCAGTAGCATCAGGCAAAGAATGCCATGTTTGTAAACCGTTCGGTAGCAGACGCCCATTTGATGGTGTTCTCAACACGGTCCGCCATCAATGCACCGTTGTAATAGATCATGAACCTTCATATTGAGTGTGTCCTGCAGAATGGACTGGGTAAACGTCGCGGTCCGCCTTGCGCACACCAGCCTCTGATATTCATATATCCTGTAAGCGGTTGGAGATGGCAAGGTACATGATATTAGGAACCCAACCACATGAATTTCAAGGTCCAGTCCATCAAATACAGCATGAGAGAGAAGATTAGAATGAGGTTGATTAGTACTCAGGGTCTTTTCTTAGCTTCCTACAAGAATCTACAGCGTAGTGTATATGTCATGGCCGACCATTTACCGCCCTGGAACCTCGTCCAAGATCTTCTAGATTAGGGTTAGTAGCGTTACCCCTAATGTTGCATGCGTACATCTTTACGATGGATCCCACGGCGGGTATTGTGGAAGTAACATACTAAACAAGTCGTAATCTAGGACCATCGCTTACCTTCCGAAGCCGGTAATCTGAGGCGTCGGCAAGTCAGAGCCTACCCATTGGCAGCGGGCAGATCCGATCGGGTGTTGGATAAGCGCTTATCAATTGACGTAGTCTACGTATCGTAGACACTCTGGATACCGTGGATAGTTGAGGGATACTCGCGGCCTATCTTCTGGTACACAGGAGAGAGATACATATACATTCTTCGCGCTCAAATTTACATACCAGGCAAAACACCCATCCTGAAATTCTGCATAAACCTGGAAACCATCCCTTATCGTGCCATGGCCCCCAACAACACGCAAATTATCGGCTATGCTCAACCATGGATTGTTTCCCCTGGACAGTCGGTGGATATCAAAGTATGTTGATTTTCGCCGAGTACCAGGGTCGCGTGCTTACTGTTTTAGATTTCGAGCACCGAGAAAGAATACCAGCACCGTCTGGTGCGTCTACTCCAGGGATATAGCGGCCCCCATGCCCCACCCGTAGCAACGGAGGAGATTACTGAGGTCCCAGCGGGCCATCGGGATGATGGATTCTATCAAGACGCTTGCCCAGGGTCTTATGCCCTGGTTCCATCCTGGAAGGACGTGACATACACGGCTGAAGAAGGCCTTGAAATAGAATTCTATGCACAGCCGTACCTCCTTGGCGATGACGTTAATTGTCAAACCCTACTCTCTTGTCTCGACATGGCATCTCAAACGGGATTCGCTGTGACGTTGAGGGATTCAGTGCTCGAGTACTTGATCGGTACTGGAGACAACGTGGAAGTGATCCGGAGCCAACTTGTTGTGAATCGCTGGCGATGGCTCCGAGTCTCTGTGAGTCTCATCCAGAAGAAGTTCACCACAAGCGTCCACCAGTTAGTTCGCCTCGTCGAGAAGGCGCCTATGGGAGAAGTGATGACAAAGGATCTGTCAAGACCTATGGTGTTGGGGTCGAATGCCCTGCTGTTTGGTGCTGGCATGTTCGACTCTGCGGGCCGAGAGAGTCCTAAACCATCGTGCTTTTACAATGGCCGGCTCGACTCACCGTTCTTTGCAGTTCCAGGAAGAGGCAAACTCTGCCGGGCCATTGCACAATACGACTTCTCTAAGGGTATTTCGACTGACATCATCCAAGATGTCTCTGGAAACGGCCACAACGGTGTTCTTGTCAATGCGCCAACGCGAGCAGTCAAGGGATATGACTGGGATGGCTCCCAACCAGACTGGACCAAAGCCACGCGCGGTTATGGAGCCATCCACTTCCATGAGGATGACCTGGACGATGCTAAGTGGGTAACAAACTTCTCGATCGCAATCCCATCCACGGCCCGGTCAGGGGCATACGCCGTTGAAGTAAAGTGCTCGGATGGCACAACCGATATGATCACTTTTTTCGTTCGGCCTAATCCCAGCTCGACGGCTCGGGTTGCGCTCGTCATGACGACGTTCACATACCTCGCATATGCCAACGAGCGGATGTTTGACCAGAGCAGATCGTCCGCCATGACTACCCCAGACGGAGTCAGTGTTGGGAGCGGCAACGAGTATTTCGAAAAATTAAACCGGAGGCCAGATTTAGGCCTCTCCGCATACGATGTTCACCGAGATGGGTCCCCCTGTGCATTCTCTAGCGCTCTTCGGCCGATTCTCAATCTCCGTCCTGGATATGTCCACTGGGCGCTATGCCGGCCGCGTGAGTTCAGTGCTGATCTTCTGATGGTCAACTTCCTGGAACGTTCTGGGATCAACTACGACATTCTCACAGATCACTGCTTGAATGACCCGGCGCAAAACGCCACCTCTCAGTACACGACACTCATCACTGGCTGCCATCCTGAATACCACTCGCTACAGACTCTAGACACGTTCAATGCCTTTGCCAAATCCGGAGGCAACATGATGTATCTCGGCGGCAATGGATTTTACTGGGTCGCAGATCTGGACATCGCGCGGCCTCATCGTTTAGAGGTACGCAAGGGCGATCAAGGCTGTCGGTCCGTGACGTTCCCCGCAGGAGAACGCATGCACGGCCTCTCAGGAACCCAGGGAGGACTCTGGCGGAGTCGCGGCCGTGCCCCGAACTATCTCTGGGGCATTGGGGCATGCGCCTTCGGCACGGGACCAGGAAAACCGTACAAGGCCGATGCACGATATGCCCAGGAACCCCAGTTTTCCTGGATCTTCAGAGGCATCGATCCAACCGAGCGCATTGGTGAACATGGATTCGGCGGCGGGGCTAGTGGTGACGAGATCGACCGCGTCGACCTTGAGCTTGGGACGCCAACCAATGCGGTCCTGCTGGCAAGGAGTCTGCCGCATGATGATAGTTTTGGGCTGTTCAACGAGGACTCTATGTTCCCCATGGTGAACACCCTGGGCTCGAACTGTGACCTCGTCAGGAGCGATTTGGTCTACTATGATACTGCGGGTGGCGGCGCGGTGTTCTCGGTTGGTAGTATCAACTGGTACTCGAGTCTCGCTTGGGACAATTACGACAATAATGTAGCGAAAATGACCAAAAATGTGTTAGAAGAGTTCGTGAAGCGAGGGAAAGGAGGCGGTCTTTGAGAGTAATCGCATTTTTCCTTTCTCATAACTGTCAGGTCTAAAGAAAAGTTTCCATCAATACATATTTGTTTTCTCCTGCGGATTCCTGACGCACGGGAGCGGCAAGGAGGGGATTGTTGCTGAAGGACATATAGATGGCCGTCCCATAGCAGTAATATCCACTGCCCGTGGGAGAGCGGACCGACATATCTAGGCAAGTACCTTACTGGCGGATGAGCATAGGCTACAATAAGCTTCTGCTGAATACAGTTCAGCTTTCCCATTTCAGGTATTCATTTTCTACGTTGCTGCTTATTACGCTTTGAGTTTATGCCGTGGACAGAGGGTAGAAGATATCCAAATCCGCTGCAATTGTTATGGTCTATCTTTCCGAATCCAGCTATCAATGCTAGAGGTGAGAATGGTTCAGCTGGTTTCCCGAAACATCTGCGTAGACAATCTCAAAGCTATAAGCGGAGTCATAGTGCATCGCCCAGTACGTATCCCAGATCGTCTTTGTGATCGGCCCCAGCTGTCCCCCATTTACCGGCTGGCCATCCAGACTGGTGATCGGCATAATGCCACCAGCAGTTGTGCACATGAAAATCTCATCAGCGTCATAAACCATCTGTACCGGGACCAGCTGGACAGATATCTTGAGCCCATTCATTGTGGCAGCATCAATCACACTCTTGCGTGTAATCCCCTCCAGAACCCCGCGAGAGGGAGTATAGAGTTCGCCATCCTTTACCAAAACAATATTGAAGCCAGATCCTTCCGTGAGGTTCGTATCACCATCGGTTAGGAAGGGGTAGGTTGCTCCACGATCGGATGCCTCAAACAGTCCACGGACAAGGTCGCCCCATTGGAGGTTCTTCACAGTAGGATCCATTGAACCGGGTGGGGTGCGGCGTACGCTGCGGGCGATGATAGCGGTGCCACCAACCGGCTGGACCTCAGGCTCCATGACCCACACGTACGGCTGGATAAACATATAGATTCGATTGTGGATATCCTTGGGATCGGTACCGCGGACACCTTTTAGGCCACGAGTGACAATAATCTCAACAAAGGCGTCACGAATGCCCGATTGGGCGACCATGTCCACCAGAATTGCCTTCACTTCTTCACGGGGAAGGGGCAGTTTGAGGCGAAGCTTCCCACAGCTTGCTTCTAGCCGCGTGATGTGGTCATCTAGACGGAAGAATCGGCCATCCCAGACAGAGGGGACGTCATATGTGAGATCGCTATGCATGAAGCCTTGGTCAAGGATCGGAATGCGTGCTTCATGGAGCGGGAAGAGTTGGCCGTCAACCCAGGCCACACCCTGAGCAAACGGATGCGTGCTGGCTGCCAGGGTGGCCTGGCGACCCTGGTAGGCGGCAAAGACCTTTTGCATAGAAGTCATCGTAGAAGACGTCGGTTGAATTACGATGGAAGAGGTTAAGTGGCGTGGTTGTAGGACTGTGGAAGGTCTGCTGTTAGCTCTTCTTAAGTATTGCGTCGACTGGCCAAATGAAGTAGGGTATAATAAGGCAATACCCTAAAAGGAAAGAAAGATGAGGTGGGCGGCCACGTAGCGCCTTGGTTTCCCAATTCGGTAATTTCGAGTTCCCCAGTCTGGAAAGTAGGAACAAACTTGCAGGATAGAATTACCGTACGTACTGAGGCTTGTAAACCTCGAGGTTAAGAATTTCATTGTTGCCGCGTGAGGCGATACCTGGAGATCATTCATTTAATTAGAAAAGTAGTAGTATTATTTATCCATAGAGCTAGAGTCGCCGGGCTGACAACAGCTCTCCTGCTTTTAATGAAGGTAGACTATAAGATTCTCGTTACCTCGAAGCATATGCCTGGCGAGTGTGACATCGAATATGCGTCGCCATGGTCTGGCGCAAATTATAGGTCGTACGTACAAGACTAGCTGCTGCATGTCCTGCTATCTCCCTGGCCATAGTGATACAGTGTCTCGGTCCGTGGAACGGAGGCGGCAGAGTAGGATAAGAAGACCTGGGTCACTCTGGCAGACCTTGCCTCAGCCCATCCCGATGCTGGTATACACTTTCAAGGTAGGTGTGGTCCCTTGGGCCCTAGCTGTCTTGTCTTTAAACCAAAATCTAGAATGTGAAATATGTAACTGCACAAAGGATGTAGGCTCTACAACTACGGCCGGGTTTTCTCAGCTCTTATTACTCAACCCCTGGTTTGCAAGTATTGTCCCAAATGTAGGTACCTAGACATTCTTTTTGAATAGTCGGTATGGGATACGGATACTATGACCGGGGGGCTTTTTTTCTAGTTCCGATCGCTGCTCAAAGAGTCTCTCGGTCCGGGAATTGACTTCAGTTTATGTCAACACTGGATCCTAGGACCCTCGCAGTAGAAACTCCACTGTTGCTCCAAATAATCAATTTTTATCCTTGTATAACTATTATGCGAGACATTTGTCAAAAGACACACGGTGGTTTTCCTCGCATCAAGCATAGTATATACCAAGGATTACAATGACTACTTGCACAAATATATATATCGACCGTTACCTTCCGCTTCAATTTGAAGAAAATACTATATACACGGATAACAAATTTCATACGCTATATATATCAGTTTACAATGTAGGGAAAGTGTGACAACGTCACTATGTAGTTAGAGAGGTAGATTTCTGTGACTCTATCTGATTGATTATGTCTATGAGTTATGGCACTTGTATTTGAATTCGCTTTGGAACGGAACGGAACGGGTCCATAAAAGTGGGGCCAGCAGAATTACCCCAAACCACCCCCGCACCTGGTTGCTTAGTGCCGACTACAACGTTGCAAACTATGGTGACAAAGGTTACCGCTAGTAATGAACGAACCGCGTACTGGTATGTATGTATTACCTGTCAAAGATATGGCCATCCTAACCTTCCAATCGCTCGCCGAGTCGGCTAGAGTATGCCATATCCGCTCGGGTCGTCGGCAGCTAAGCGATGGGTGGTGCAGTTATAGGAATTCGAAGTATTGGAGGTGTTGAATTCCAACGAAAAATGAAGACAACTATAAAAGTTCTGCTGGCCATTACAAGCGATTGCGACCAACCTGCATTCTTCGAGGTTCGCTCGAAGATACCCTAACCTTGAGCAACTCGACGAAAAATGGCCTCTCTCCCCCCAGGCGTTGCCAAATCCTTAGAGGAAACGAAAGTCAACTATGCACGTGTTGGAAACAGCGGTCTCCAAGTGTCAGTTCCTATTGTCGGATGCATGAGCATTGGGAACCCAGAGTGGGCAGATTGGGTCATTGGGCCTGAAAGGGCTCTCCCGCTCCTCAAGGCTGCATACGATCGCGGAGTTAACACGGTAGGCGTCCTCTGATCCGCTGAAGGGCCGAGGGCCGGAGACTGACGGATGGTTGCCGAGTAATAGTGGGATACAGCTAACATCTATTCCAACGGAGATTCCGAGAGATTGATTGCGCAAGCAATTAAAGAATACGACATCCCCCGCCATAAACTAGTGCTGATGACCAAGGCCTACAGCTGTGTCGGCGAACAGCAGTTCCATGCATACCCTATCTTGGATGAGCTTCGCCGGACAAAGGACTATGTGAACCAGTTTGGTAAGCCAAGTTTCATGCGATGTGTGTACAGGATGCGAACTGAACTCGATAGGGCTCTCGCGCAAGGCCCTGTTCAAGGCCGTGGAGGATTCACTCCAACGACTGGAAACAGATTATATAGACCTCTTCTGGATCCACCGTTTTGACCCCTACTCGCCGATCGAAGAGACCATGCGCGCTCTGCATGACCTTGTGACCTCGGGCAAGATCCGCTATATCGGCGCGTCCTCAATGTGGACATACGAATTTGCCATGATGCAGTTTTGTGCGGAAAAGAATGGATGGACGAAATTCATTGCCATGCAGGTTAGAGGTTTTGGCCTGTGCCGTGGACTACTTTCTTTGCTGACCTCTGCGATAGAACCGGTACAATTTGCTGTACCGAGAAGAAGAGCGTGAGATGATCAAGTTCTGCGATGCCACGGGCGTAGCCGTTATCCCCGTAAGTCGGTAGACTTTGTCTATATGTGCCACTCTGGACTAAGTATTGCTACTTAACTAGTGGGGGCCTCTTGCAGAAGGACAGCTTGCGCGTCCCATGGCGGCGCGTGGAACTACAACACGCTCTGCCGGTGGCGGCCAGACTCCTTCGTGTCTGCGGCCTGAAGCGACAGACATTGTTAGCCGGGTCGAGGAACTCGCGACGCGCAAAGGGTGGACCATGTCACAAGTCACCCTGGCATGGACGCAGAAGCGGGTAACCAGCCCGATCATTGGCTTCAGTAGTGCCGAGAGGATCGATGAGGCATTGTCTGCGCGCGGGAAGGAGCTGACGGCGGAAGAGATGAAATACCTTGAGGAGCCGTACACCCCGGTTGAGGTCGAAGGCCATTTCTAAGAGGGAGATGGATAGCCACATCTTGTTCATCGCCTTATCTTGGATGACGAATAGATTAGAAATTTCAAGTTGTCTCTCTCCCGGTGCTGATCTTCTGGCATCGAATATAGCGTAACCCTCGAGCATTCAGCTGCAATCGAATAATATACAAAAGCATGAAGCGAGACTACAATGGCTGCAAGAATTGGGACCTTTACGGCGGAATTAGACGAAACTTAATCAGCTGTCTTCATAGAGAACTTGGATGGCAAGTATTACTTCCAGGTTTGGTTGATTAATCCTTTCCTAATACCTCGTAGCAAAATATATGACGCACTCATCGTTCAACCTTCCTCGAACGCACTACGAGGGTAATGAATTCTAATCCATGTAGAAATTAGGCAGTTCATATTGGTTATAACGACATACGACCACACAAATTGCTAAAGTAGAGTGGCTCCCCCGATTCAGCACAGGCAAGTGTACATACATACATCGAACGAGTAGAGACTCCTTACATTAGTAGATATAGATGAATTCATCGTTTTCCCGGTCCGTCAAGTCCCGAGTGGCCACATCCTCCAATGTTTGCTCTTGCCCTTTGTCTTTGCTGGTGGCATTGACTGAGGTTTGCATAGACTGGTCAACGATCTCCGCGCTCTTCCCATTCGCGACTCTCCTCTTCTTGTGCAGCTTGTTCAGGAACATCAAGTTCAGCACCTGGATGACGGCGGCGCCAATCAGCGCAATGAAAATGCCCAGCACAGCTCGGATGCCGGGGAGATATCTGGGCGTCTGGTCGCTAGTGAACAGCAGCGGGCCAGCCAGCGCACCGGCAGATACTCCAGCCTGAATGAGGGAGAGCATCGTGGACTTTTTGGTCGCCCCGGCCGTGTTGCCGATTGCCCACGCAAGTATGAGGGGGTTTGCGGCAAACAGACAGGCACAGAGATAGTACGCAACCAGGAGTGCTGGGCGATCAGACGCATTGCGATTGAGCCCGTATAACATTGCGGTGCCCACAATGGCAGGAACGGTGAAGGCAATCAGTACCGCTGATTTCAACCTGGCCTTGGTAGCAGCCCAGCAGCTGACGACGATCACAATACATTGCATGGCGCCGAACGGAATGTTCAGCAGCGACGTCTGGAAGCTGTCGAACCCAAACCCTTTGATGATCAACGTGCCAAAGACGCTCGTCATGCCCGAGCCCATGTTTGGCAGGATCACCATCGCTACCCACAGCCAAGACTTGGGCTCCAGCACCATCTCGATGACGTGGGACCACTTGAATTCGTGATTGATCTGACCCGTCTGGTTCACGCGGAGGCGCTCCACGCCTAGCACCCGCTCCTCCTCAGTCAAGAAGCGGGCGACCGTGATGTCGTTATCTAGTTTCCAGTACACGAGGGGGGCGCTGATGATTGTGAGCAGCCCCGCAAAAAGAAAGATCCTGGCAAGGGTCAGTTGCATGTTCCCATCCATGGACGGGGGTTGACTGACGTTTGCCACGGTCGCAAGAGCTCAGACTGGATATGTCCCAACCCATACGAGATCGCCGCCGCTGCCATCGTCGCAACGCCGTTCATACCGTTCCAGATGGCAATACGAAGGGGCTGCTCGGAACGGCGATACCAAATGCCTGTGAGGTAAGTAAATAGCGGCAGGCAGCCTGCTTCGAACAGACCCAGGAAGAAGCGTGCCGTGATCAAAGTGCCAAAGTTATGGCAGGCCGCGATGCAGGCCTCGGCGACGCCCCAGCCAAGAACCATGGTAGGCATCAGGATGCGCGGGGGCACCTTGACGATCAGCCAAGCGGAAAAGGGCTGCCATGCGAGCTGGGCGATGGCGGCAATGGACCCGATCAAGGAATACTGGTTTCCTGTGAGATTGGTATCTTCTTGAAGACCAAAGAGCGCACTGGTGCTGAGCACGGCTTTGTCGAACACCTAGCCCGCCGGACAGTCAGCCTCCTGTGATTACTTAGGAACTGTCCCATCTCACCTGTAAGAAGTAGATCCATGTCAGAAGGGTCAATATGGTGCGATCGGTTTTGTTCCGAATGCGAATATTCTGGATGCCACGGTTAGCGGAGAGAAACCACCCAGAACAACCCCAGGGCCTGTACCTGTTCGTCAGTGAGAGTCGTCGTGATCTCCAGCACCGTCCCCGTCGTATCACTTTGGCGGCGTGGCTCTGGAGACGCAAGGGGCTTTGTATCCCCTGCGGCCTCAATGTCCGAAGGGGTCATAATCAACACTGGTCTTAGGGCAGTGGTCCGAATGGATCAGTGAAAAAGATACGGTGTCTTGTTGTACATCGGGAGAGCGCGAGTGTTTAACGCGGGATACGAGAAAAAGAGAAAAACTCCGGGACCACAAATAGAGGGAAGCCAGTTTAGATATATCTCCACCATGATCTATACATCGTCCCGTTCGGGGTGAAGGGCCAAGTATTTTGCTACTGGTAACCACAGCCCGTAACAGCGATTCCATACCGTTCCTGTACTATCAGGTACGAGCAATACAGACCAGCGCGAGCTCTATCTCAAGTTCTCCACCGTCCGATAAGCTTGGTGGCGGGGCTAAGGCTTATAAGCGACGTTCAGCGATTCGCCCATGGGGGTTTCGGACCTGGTGGCGTCACAGTTCTTCGTATCATCGTGTCCATCTCCTGTCCCACTGGCGGAGAGATACCATGATGGTGCAGTCGCGCTGTGCCATGCATTTACCCGACCTCCTCTGATGGCTCGCGTCGGATCCTTACGCCCCATCCACATAGTGCGCCTGGTATTTGTCCCGCAAGAATGCCTATCACTGTGATGTGTAGGGTGAGAGGCACCAGGGAAGGAAGGAGAGATCCTGACTAAATTACTCTCTACACTGTAAAGGCGTCGCAGGTTGTAGCCGAGTTACTTCAATCGGCAACCAAGCCCTACAATTTCATATCGCATTTTAATATGTTTTCACGGTTGCCCTGTTTTTCTTGAACAAGAACAATATGCTATGCATTCCTCCGCTTTTCAGAGTGGAATCTACTGCCATCTAAGATCTCGCACGAAATGTTCCATTCTGTACTACACAGCGCTCGCCGGGCGCTTTTCTTCCAGACCCTGGGCTTCTGTGCAATCCTCTCGATCGCTGCACCTTCCGGGGCAGCCGTTGTCAATCGGACCCTCGCCACGAATGGTGATGGGCCATTCAGCTATTATCGAATCGTGGCGCTAGCCGGCCTCAGCGACGGGGTTGTATTAGCAGCGTTCGATGGGCGTCCCGATGGCAGTGATGCCCCGTCACCGAATTCCATTCTCCAAGTCCGGAGTACAGACAATGGCGAGACCTGGGGGAATGTGACCTATATTGCTCACGGGCAGCCTGGCTCTACGGGAGTCCAGAAATACGGGTTCAGTGATCCTAGCTACGTGATTGACAGCGCCACGGGGAAGGTGTTCAACTTCCATGTGTTCTCGAAAGACCAAGGGTTTGCGGGCAGTGTGCTTGGGAATGACGACACCGATGTGGGTGTGCTGAGCGCCGAAGTGTCGGTGTCTACTGATGGGGGACTCAGCTGGACGACCGACCCAGCAAGCCAGCCCGGCCTGCCGCCGGTGGCCGCCGGCACCAAGGGGGCACCTCCACTGATTACAACTGCGATCAAGCCTAATGGCAGCATGGTTGACGGGGTCGACAATGTCGGCGGGGTGTTGGGAGCATTCGCCACATCCGGAGAAGGCATCCAACTCAACTACGGCTCCTATGCGGGACGTTTGATTCAGCAGTTTGTCGGACGAATCATCCAATCCGATGGCTCGATCGTCTATCAGGCATACAGTGTCTACAGTGATGACGGCGGCAGCACATGGCAGATGGGTACACCAGTGGGCACGGGCATGGACGAGAACAAGGTTGTGGAGCTATCCAACGGCACGGTCATGTTGAACTCCCGATCCAGTGATGGCAGTGGCTATCGTAAAGTCGCCCTATCTAACGATGGCGGCGACACCTACTCAACTCCGAGGACGGAGGCCCAGCTACCAGACCCGGCAAACAATGGGGCCATTACGCGCATGTATCCAGATGCCGCAGAGGGGTCCGAGTCAGCCAAGGTTCTTCTCTTCACGAATGCGAATCATCGGAGCTCGCGCAAGAATGGGACCGTTCGCTATTCGTGTGATGACGGAAACACATGGTCCTCGGGCAAGGTCTTTAGCCCCGGAGCAACCTCTTATTCAACGATCACCGCACTCAGTGATGATAAGTTCGGGATTTTTTACGAGGGCCTCAACAACCAGTTGATCTTCCTGCAGGTGGATGCGACTTGGCTGGAGGTTTCTTGCTAATATGATAGCCTGACGACGTGCACCTCCATGATTCAACACATGTAGACAGCTTGAGAGGAGAAGGTATTCGGAATGGCCGGGCCATTGGAAAAGCAAGTAGTAGTCTGCATCTTTGAAATTGCAATGCCATTAAATTCGGCTGGCCCTCAGGTCTCGCCTGTAGATAGAGAATTCAAATAATTGCAAAGGTAGTGTTGAATAATTCCATACATACAGAACGGATATCAACCCGCGACCCAGCTTGCTGCTGCCTCGTTTGGATCTCCTGTAATGCGTTTGCAGCCATGTTGGCATTCGTGACGATGTCTTGCAGGCTACGGATGGTGGTCAAGATCCACTGGCACTCATTCGGGTCATCCTCTTCACTGCCCCACAGGAATAATGGCCACAGCATGTTGACCGGGATATATTCCGTACTATTGGTCATGGCATGCAGGATTTCCTTGATTTTGTCTATTGCGGTCACTACGATCTTGGACCGAGCCAGGTGACGGTGCGCCACGCGATGGAGATGGATGTAGCAAGCGTAGAAGTTGGCGAGATACGTCTGGAACGAGCGGACGATCGCCGACGCCAGCGGTTCGGCCAATGTATCCTCCCCGATCGCCCCGGACACGGCGTAGTCCATCAGGGTGGGCCGGTGGTGATACAGGGACTCCAGGTCGCGCAGAATATTCGCTGCAATGGCCATAACCTCCGTCTCATCTTCAACGCTGCCTCGGCTACGGTGAACGTGGGCGATGCGGGTTATGCGGACCGTGATGGTCTGGACTTCTTGGTAAAAGGCAATGCCGGGTTGACACAGCATCTCGTAGATTACCTCGTGTGGTCCGGAATTGGCGACAGGTCCCGGACTTCGAGATGAGGAGGTCGGAGAACTTGGGGTCATGAGGGAGACGATGCCGGACGTGTCGTCAACCAGGAGACCTTCGCCACCCGCAGAGGCCGCCCGCGCATCGAGCAGCCGAATCCAAGAAACAATCCTCTGTTCTAAAGACGCCGAGTGTCAGTGCGAATCGTTCTAAGTTCGGGGGAGTGCCCATCGGTCGAACCTATGGGACCCAAGGCGCCCACCCCTGCCGTTTGGAGGACATGGTGCGCCTTCTCCAGATTCGAGCAAGCCAAATCTAGCTCGCCCGTCAACAGCTTGCGAAAGGTCAGCGAAAGCCCAGAGCCGTCCATTCAGGAGTGGAGACACACATTGATGTATGTGAGGAAGAAGATGGTGGCCAGAACGTGTCGGAGTTCCAGGGCATGCGGCGTTTCGACCAACTCGGGGGTCTCGACTCGTTCCGACAATTCGTATGCTGCCTTGTCGTAGTAGGCCCTGTAATCCGCTTTTCTCTCCGTGGACGAAAACTGGATCCTTGCGAACGCGGCGATCGCACAGTAGACCATGGGGGATGAGGCGGCCAGGCTGCTGAACAGGGCTTTCGCCGACGCGGATTTGGGACCATTCTCGACCGGATCCAGAATCGGGGGGAGTTCCAATGTCAGCGACTCATCTTCGGGGGCATCCGTCGCTGGCGACTGGGACGGCGCCCGCGTCGACCTTGGAGTGGCTGGGTTGGGAAACAGCAGGCGATGTTGAACGGGGTCTACTGGCAGCGGGGCGGCATTGGTGGGTGGGAAATAGACGTCCTGGAACGTGGACAGATCAACTGGGCCCTCCATAAAGGACTGGAAGAAATCGAAGATGTCGGCTGGGGCAGAGGGCCGGTCGACTGGAGGAGGTTCCTCGTCTGCCCTGTTGGCAGGCGACAGCCGCTGGGGATCCGGTTCTCTCCACACGCAGTTGAGACTCAGCCGATGGCAATGGTAGCATCGCGGCCGCTCTTCATTGCACCGAACTTTGCGCTGTTTGCACGTCAGGCATCCGTTGCGCGACCGACGGTATCGTGGCCGGCGATAGCCCGCTGTGTAAGGGACCTGAGGCTGGGAGCTCATCGTTCATAATTACTAGCATATCTCGGAGCGGCGGGGAGTGGTCAAGGTGAAGGTGAAGGTGAAGGTGAAGGAGCGGAAGATGGAAGCTCGCGATGGCGGGGCTCGTAATCCATGGCTCCATCGGTAGTTCTCACTTCGTGCAAGCCTTCTTCTTGGCCCAACCCGCCACGTAAGCATTGGTATCTCATGATGGTCCCTGCCCGTTGGCGAATCAATGGGGGATCTTGCCAGCGCTTGGAGATGCCGCTAAGAAAAAGTCCTCTCGAGGTCAACCAAACTCTTGGCCAATCATCGGGGCAGTGACAGTACGGTATGGAACTACTAGTAAATACGGTTACTAGGTCAATTGATTACTATGATATTAAAATCCCCCGGAAAACACGACCCCCGCATCATCCATCATGCCTGCGGGGCCACCAACGAACGGTCGCATTTCATTTCAGGAACGGAGCTTTGGCTAGCGCATTTGCCTGGATATTCCACACCGGCCGACCCATCCTGGCCAATGTAGGGCCAAACTCCTCCAAAATGACATGAATCTGTGAGCTACACTGCTGGCGTGCTTGATGATACGTCTCATCTGTCCCAAAAGTGGCAATGTCCCAGAGTCTCTTCCACTCTCCCACAGCCATGGCCGCCTCTAGACAATTGCTGCGAATGTTGGTGGCCAGCAGGTAGAATGAAGACCGCTTGGCATGGAACCTAACATGTTTGAACAACTGGACGGATGAGAACGACGCAAAGGTATATAGGAGTTGCACGGTGTCAGGAGCTTCCAGTTTGTGTAGAAGAATAATCATGGTTCCTCCGGGCTTCACATGTTCCAGGCCCAGTGCCAGCTGCGTCAGGGTGAGCCTACTCACTTCTCGACGCGCACGGTAGGCGGCTCTATCATGACCTCTAAGCACTTGCCCGTCACATAGGACAAGATCGAATGCCTCTCCCGGGGTAAACTGACGCGGTAAAAAGTTTGCCGCGTCTGGATGATCATGCGGGATTTCAACCCTCCCCATATCCGCCGCCAACAAAGTGATATCCAGAAATTTCAGGGATACGTTGACTGACTTCGGTAGACGGACATCGTGTCCCCCCTCACGCCTCGGTAAACTAAATCCTTTCGCTCGTGCTTCGGGATTGACGGTTAAGGCGGCGGCCAGAAACCCTCCTGGCGCCATGCACATATCCAGGATACAGTGCGGGTCCGAGCCAGTCGCTTTAATTTGGAAACCATCCGTCCGTCGATTCATATCGTGCCCGATCGTTGTCATCATTCTATAAAAGTGTTGGGCGGTCTTTTCATCAGCATGGTCGGCGGTGTGGCGCTGCTTTTCGAAGAAACGGTCGCCCTTGGGATTGTGCCAACCCTATAAAGCTCATGAGCACATGGCCCATGAAAGAGAGCCAGCCAGACCGGCCTTTGTCCTCAGCTCAGATAATCGCCGAAACTCTGGCACCTCACGCAGTAGGTACTGGACGATAGCATCAATGAATCGCTGGACCTCGACATCGTGATGCATGGGGGTTGATTGGGCGGTTACTTGACGACCGAAATCGGGGAATGCATTCCCAACGTAGGCAGAGGTATGCATTGGATACCGCGCAGTCCCTGCTGGTGGAGGAACTTGATACAAGCTACGCTGGGCCGCCATGGGAGGAGTCGATGGAATCTTGCGGTATCTAGTGGCTACTAGGCGTGTGTGAGAAACGACGGCCAACAGGCAATCCGAGTAACAGGCCCCGGGCTTTATTTCATGTTCCACGTTGATCTACCGGATGGCTTGTCGTGGCACAAACGTGTGTTCAGGCCACCCACCACTACATACTGTCCAATCGACGAGACAGGATCAAGAGGCCGAACAGCCCGGGGGAATAACTGCAGGCAATGGCAATGCCTAGAATGGCCGGTGTGGGGCGATTGAGGCCAAGTCAACAGTACAGAATCTGCAAGGCTATCGAAGTGGAAATGGTAATCGCGGGCACCTATAATAAGGAATGCTATTGGTCGCCATGTCATGCTGATACGGTGTATTGAAGTACCCTCAAGGGCTCTTCTTGTCCTTGGCACGAACAACCTCAAATGAATGGTCTCGGAATTGGAGCTGGCGATGGTGCCTTCCGTATGTATGCAATGGAGGACGGCGGTATAGGGTAGAGAACCTGACCACTAAGGTCTATATAGCAGGATAAAGAATTTGCCTATGCTTTATTTAACTCTTTACCCTATTACCGGCGGATGTAGGGCTCACAATAAAATTGATTCTCGGCTCTATTTGCTGTTATCGACTGAGATGCTCAATTCTCGGCATAGACCTCGCTGTCCGAAACCTTCAAGCCGGTCGAGACAGCCGGAATGCACGATCATGAATCTTCAAGATAAAAGACTCGGTACGGTTTCCCCACTCGATCGGACCCAACCCCCGGGCCGGGTCGGGGCCAGGGGAGGTACCACGGCTACGGTACCTTTTCCAATTACCTCCATCGCCAGCGCTTCTGTGTCACGTGGCGAGATGGGAATAGAAAACCCAATTTCTGACACCCAAAGCCGTCCAAAGTTTATATGATCTGAAGGTGGCCGAAGATTGGAAGGACCGTTGCATTCATTCAGGTAAAGAACGGGGGTGTTACGATAGCTCCGACTGGGTCAGAAATTAGCGCGGCTGGGGCGGGGCGGAAAAGGTCCTCTCAGTCGGACTCAAAGGATTCTACGCTCTTATGTTGTATGATTTCACAAAGTCCGAAGTAGTCGGGGTTCTTTCAGATATCGCATAAAACAGGCTCTGACTGGGGTAAACTTGGATAAATCATTGCGATTTGAACCCATTCGTAGTGTGATTAAAGGCGGGAAAGCCGCGAAAGCAGCGAGCGCCCGATGGCCTCGGAGCCAATTTTGACCCAGCCGGACTAATTTCTGACCCTAAATGAACGCGTGGTAAAAGTGGTTGCGGGTCCTTCCTAACCAATGAATATGCAGAGGGTTCACGTCAGCCCCAATTTAATTGAGGGCATTAGGTATGGCTTAAGACGGCCGGCCCCCCTGCCACTTCTTAGATTGAGGTCAAACCATGAAGCCGTAGACTTGTGCCCATTCAACGTACCACAAAATGAAGGCATATTTGCGGGAATATCCTGGAGATGAGGATCACTATTATGCAGATGCAAAAATCACACATATTTGAAGTGGTTCCTTGCTTCCAGAATGGCTACGCGACAGTTTGTGATCTGGCAAATGCCATTTGATTCTTCTTGCAAGGGGAGAACGCCATCACTAGCCTCTTCCGCTTTTTTTTTTTTTTTTTTTCATCAGGAAGAGTTGCAGATGCACTTAAAGAATACGCAGGATTGGTAAATGTTGCACGGTCTGACCGCCGATGTAACCATGAAATGAATGGTAAGCGGATCTACATTGTCCACGATCTAGACAACTTAGGGCCGAGTAATCTAGCTGGACTGTGGATACTTGCCCTTTCCCATCACTCCCTCTAAAATGTCTTAACCTGTGCCGGGATACTGATCCGCTGTGATTACTCCTCCATTGAGAATAGTTTTTCATGCAGGAGACTCTTGCAGAAAATTAAATACGAAGATATGTCTCACTCTGACGGCGAGGGGTGTACCTTGACTGCGGAGTAAGTATTTCTCACATTCTCGCTCGCATTCCATGCCAGAGTGATCCCTCATTTCCGCGATCTCCATCTTCTGCTGCGTCACCTTTTCTCTTTCTTTCTCCACATCGCGACCCAGCGAATTGAACTAATATTATGTTCATAATATGATGCGACTTCTCTATCTTCTTCTTTTTGTCCTCCAAGATGCGACTCATGCGGCAAGTCCCCTGCGGATGAAATGGTCATCCCAGGCATACGGCCCCGACGGTCCATGGCAGGCCGTGACGATAGCGGTGGGCAGCAATCAACAGTCCGTTGCTCTCTATCCCGCCGCCAATGGGGCCACAACCATTTTCGCCGACTCGATTTGCTCGAACACAACTCTTTCAGCAACCTGTTACGCAGCACGGGCTGGCACGTACAACGAGAGTGAATCCACCACGGCGGTGGCCTCAAATCGCAGCGCGTGGGAGGTATCTTACTGGAACGTACAAGGAGGGAGCATCCAAGCTTTTGTTAGCGACCAGGTTGACGTCGGCTCTGTTGTCCCAAACGCCAGCCTCACGGTGGTCTATCAAACATACCAGACCTACCCCAATGGCAAGAGTTATCCGGTCCCGGTGGGAAATCTGGCATTGGGCGGCCCGAATTTAGAGGATACGACCTCCGGGTTGAGTCTGAACACGATCGCAGGGTGGCTGTACAACTCTGGAGGAGACAACAGCATTCCATCTTACTCATACGGACTGCACATAGGGTCTGTCGAACCAGCTATTCCCGGATCCCTGGTGCTGGGTGGATATGATAAAGGCCGAGTTCTGACGGAAGTCAGTTCACAGTCGGTGAGCCTGGCATCCTACTCGAGCGGTATGTGGCAGATTGTACTGAAGGATATTGGACTGGGCGTTGCGACGGGAGGTTCGCCGTTCAGCTTTACGAGCAAGAATGGGCTGTTCATGCAAACTAATGGCACTGTCCTACCAAAGCCAGTCACGATTGACCCAACGAAGCCTTACATGTATCTTCCCGAAGCTACGTGCAACGCGATCACCTCTTTGTTTCCCGTGTCGTTTAACAGTGGCTTGGGCCTATACATCTGGGACACCACCCACGGCACCTATGCGAATATCACATCCTCCGCGACATATCTTTCCTTTACGTTCAATAAAGATGGCCTCAACGATCAAACCCTTACAATCAAGGTTCCCCTAAGGCTGCTCACGCTTACGCTGCAAGAGCCGCTGGTCGACCGCAATGTGACATACTTTCCCTGTTTCCATTCCACTGACACCCCGGTGCTCGGTCGCCCCTTTCTCCAGGCTGCATTTGTTGGTGTCAATTGGTTCAAAGGGGACAACACCGGCACATGGTTTTTGGGTCAAGCGCCAGGTCCCAGTGTTCCTGAGGCGGATATAACAACCATTAATGCGGAGGACGACACTCTTGCCGCATCAAATAACTCTTGGGAACAGAGCTGGGCGACATATTGGCATCCTCTACCCGATTCTGGCTCGACTAACTCCACTAGCTCGGATAGCTCCACCAGCTCGAACACCGGTCTCTCCACCGGGGCAAAAGCCGGGATTGGAGTTGGAGTTGGAGTCGCTGGAGTTCTTCTCATTGCTGGAGGGGTATGGGTTGTGATGGCGCGACGTCGTGGCCGAAAGCCAACCCAGCCAGTCCCTGTGGAGGAACGAGAGGTCCTGTTTCGAGGATTTGCTGAATTGCCTGTCACGAAGAAGCAGGAGAAGTTTCCGACAGAGCTGGGCACAAAGGAGCATGTGCAACCACAAGAAATGGTTGGTTCGCAGGCACCACGGCATGAACTAGAATGAGGTTGTTTATATTTGTGACTTCTGTGCGATAGCCCATTCTTAATACGCACCTTCTTAACTGTGGTGCGGTATACGTTTCTAATTTTCTTCTCTTTCCCTTCTACTGGGCTTATTAGGTTGGTAACACTCACTGTTTGGTGAGAGTGAGGTGTCGAAGTATGAACGGGTATTCAGAGGAGGACAGTCATAGATTACGAACGACAAGGTCTCTGTAGCTTTGATTGAGACTCATAATACTAAACTTGACTGGTCATGATTCATGAAATACATGCAGCTATAATGGTCATATTGGACGACTATCAGCGGCTACCTTTCGGCACAGCTTAGCTTGTGCAATGCCATGCCTCAAAGTGCTTTGTATTTCATGTCAAATAGTAGCCGTATTCCCTTGAGTGTCGTGACTGCTCTAGATCGGACCTACATATATTGTTTAACGACCCTTGGACTGGGGTGTGGGCCAGCATGATTAATAGATCTTGTCAACAAAAATGCCCCACTTCAAGAGCATGCATACATAGCGCACTAGCGTCCGCAGGGTTTTCACAGAACAGAGTAATTGTTTCCGTCATATGTGAACAGCGAACCAATGATGAGGAGAGACTTCATTGATCCCTAAGGTAGGCCTCAATCTGGTTGTGGATGAAGGAAGGCCACGATATACAACGGAAAGAGCACCTCTGCACACAGTATGTCTAGACTCGGTGGAGTGGTCATGCTGGTGTATACTGGAATTCCTTCTAGTTACTCTGTAGTTTTGCTGCGTTTAAGATACGGCTTGATACAGTCACATCAGGACACATAGGGTGCCTTGAATAGAAATCTCTATTGTGCGACGGCTCACTCCGACGGTCCATCCCGACAGTTCTATCCTAGTGGACACAGTTGCTGGTGCTCTGAAGCGGGGTATCAACCGTTAGCCAGTCAGGGACCAGAGACCAGTTGATTCAAGCTTTGCAAAATAATCAACTAACCACAGCTGATCCAGTGAGAGGGTATGCTTGTGAATACCAGTTGTTCTCCATAGCCAACCATGTGACGTGTTGCTGCGCAAGGATAGTTGTCAGGAGAAAAGTTTGATACAAGGCTGAACCTCATGCCGATCAACATGCCACGAGCGCGCCATTGGTCTTGGGGCTCGTATTCGGCCATTAAGCAACCTATGAGATCAAGTCAAGCCCCGCAGCGAGAATTATAGTACACCAGGGGCCCTGCAGAAGTAGGCCAAACAGATTCAATGCGTATTTAAGGGAGAGCTAAAGGCACTGTGAGGAGCATCTGGGGGAAATTGCCTCTCAATCCAGCTATTCAATGTTCTAAACATTCTAACATCCTAAACGGTGCTCTTAATACCCCGGTTCTAAGCGACCAGAGAGTCGAAAGCCCCTTAATCTTCCGCTCCGGACTATCTTTTTTAGTTTTCCGAACCGTGTTCTGAAGGGCCAGCTTCTTCCATATTTGTTTTATTGCCTTCTCCTGAATCACAAATATGGCCCGGTTCACGCACTTCTTCACGGCGCTATACGCACTCTACTCTCTCCCACTCATCTCCGCCTGGACCTTTGTCTGGAGAAATGCTAGCAACACCCCCACCGTAGAAGAAGGCACCGCCGCACAACCCTGCAAGACCATCGACCAGGCGAAAGGAAAATCTTTTGAATTCGACGCCGAGGACAGCATTGTGCGAATCTACCTGTACGGGTCGCCCAATTGCACGGATGACCCCGGCGGGATATCCGAACATTATCTAGCAAAGAACGCGAGTAGTGCAATTCGAGGGTTCGCGGTCATTGACCTTAGTGGGGCAAATACGACCACGAGTGGTGAACTTGAGCCCTTCCCTGGAGCGGATTGGTTCAAGTCATCCCCGAGCAGTCCGATTGTAACTGCCATGGGAAAGAGACTGGTGGCGGAAGACTGTGGGAAGTACACAGACGGTCCGGGCCCCCAGTGGACTGATGCGGACCGGAAGTCGTATCAGTGTTGGCAGGAAAAACTTGGTTATACTGGTGCGGACGCCGATGGGTGGCCTGGGAAGACGAGCTGGGATCAGCTCAAGGTGCCTCTAACGGAGACCACTGGGCCCTCTACAACCACGGTAACACCGTCTAGTACAAGTACGGCTACGGGGACGCCCACGGGTACTTCTCCTCCAGATGCGAATGCCTCCTCAAAATCGTCACTCGGCGGAGGGGCAATCGCCGGGATAGTAGTGGGCTCTGTAGTGGGACTGGGGCTTATCGGGGCGATATGCTACCTCGCGCAACGGATAGGACGGCGATCTGGTCGGGCGTCTGGAGGGGAGCCGGTAGAGCCAGTACCAGGGGGTGGTGTGGGTGGTGAAAATAATGATGCCAGCGGTGCTGGAGTAGCAGGAGAATCCAGCCCGACGGAGAAATTGCCCCCTGAGGCTGAGGCCACTGTAGCAACGAACCAGAAGGAGCACTTTGCCGAGCTTCCGGGCGACGCGGCGAGACTGGAGTTGAGTGACAGTCAGCGGGTCTTCGAATTGGGAGATGGTCGGACATAGGACAAAATAAGGCAGTGACTAGCCTGTTAATACCGACATCTCATTTGTTAGAATCAAATTTATGGTGGAACGAACCGTCGTGCGTGAGCGGCTGCGTAGCTAGACTGTCACTAGAGTCCGATACTCCAAATCTTTAACCATTTATTCTTTTCATATACGGAACTCTCTATCTTGCTTATGTTGGCGGCTGTAAACTACTACAGTCTCTATTATGCGGCGATTAAGTTAAAGAATCAAATATCTGAGATAAGTCATACCAAGGTTATCAAGATGCTGGGTTACTAGAAGTAATGGTTTCTATGTAAACCTGTTTCCATTCCTACAAGCTGGTTAAAACTATGGATCTATTTAGAAGACCAAACGTGACAGGGCTGTTTATACGCAATGAAATAGGATGGCATGGAGCATGTAGTATTCTCCCTTCCAATAACCCCATTGAATCTTTTCACCACCCTCTTCTTGACCACAATCTCATTTCCATCGTTCCAAAAATTATGACCCAGTTAAACCAACTGCCGCTTGAACTGCTTATTTTAAGTGCACAAAGCTTGCACAATCAGAGAGATATCAACGCGTTTGTACGAACCAACAACACTTTACACCATGCCCTATATCCCTTTCTATGTCAGCTCAATGTCGAGCATCACCGAAGCTCGGCCCCTGTTCTGCGCTACACGGAATGGAGACACTAGCCTGGCAACATGAATGCTTGATGCAGGCGCAAATATTTCCGCCTTTGAGAGGCCAACTGAAGCCACTTATGACCCGGATGACTCGGTTAAGCTCGTTAAAATCAACCCTCTTTTAGCCGCCGCCCAATTTGAGTATACCGAAACTCTCAAAGCCATGCTTTCTGAGAAAAGACCCGGCCGAGCATGCTCAGCAGCGCAGCTACGAACGGTACTTCACTGGTCCATCCGGTCTCGTGTCAGTAACGTTGTGGAGTTGATGATTGAGAATACCGCCCCTTGCACCCCGCCGGACATCATTATTAGGCTCCTTCAGCGTTGAGTGTTGCCATTGACTCCGGAAACAGTTCTGTTATTCCCCGCCTGCTTTAGTTAAGGGCACGTTCCAAGTCATATGACAGCCCATGCCCTGTCGAACGAGCGATATGCGCAAATCAGCCATATCTAGTCGAGCTTTTGCCCAAACATGGCAAGCAGCCGCATAGTTGCGAGGCCCTTGTCACATTGTATACGTCGAAATAATAAACTCCTACTGCAACTCCCCCTCAATTACGGATTAAAGCTTGAGCTCTACGCTGAACCATTATTTATCGCGATCATGGAAGACCAATACGAGATGATCGAGATGCTCATTGACAAATGAGGGGAACTCAAAGCTAAGAATGGCGTTATGGTTTTTTTGTGAGGAAGACTCTTGGGGAAACCTTGGCGACTGTGACTTGAGCCCCATCGGGTTTGCAATACGTTTTGAGCCCCTGAATGTTCTAAAGCTTCTTCTGGAAAAGGAAGTCATGCCAGGGTCAGCGGACTTACAGTTGGCAGCGAAGATGAAGTATGAACAGGGAATCACTCTTCTCTCAAGATTCACGAGTCAAGAATTGCCTGTGTTGAACATGTACAGGATTATGTGATGTGGACAGTGCGCTTCAAGGCGATGGAAGATCCAGACTTCCGAATGTCGTACGCCTCATGGGCCATTACGGATTACATCACATCTTCAACTGGTCAATTGAAGAATGATTCAGTGAGTGCTGTCACAGAATGATGCGATACAATCCAATAATATTTGTCCGCATCCAATTAAAAGGACGGTTAGTAGGATAAGGAAAACGGCGCATGTGCATAGAAGGTGCAGTATTCAGCAGTGAAATAGATCATAGTGCCATCTGAAGCCAAGAATGCCAAAGCAATGAATGCCGTAGTATGATATTATGTGTATGTTGGTGTTTAGCAGTGGAGCGATTATCGCTGGTGACCAGGGATAAGCTTGGTCTCTTATATATAAAGTGTCGCCACACCCTCTAAACCATTGCAGATGAAGTTTGAACTACACGACACTATGGATTGAATACCATACAGCCACCGGTGCCAGCTACATATAATGTAAATGGTTTAGCTAGTTTCTATATAGTATCTACAAATTATATATTGTTACTGTCACGGAGTACATGGTGATCCTGCAGAGCTGAACACTTTGCCACGGCCTAAACCCGACCTGGCATCATCACAACTTCCACAACTCGGCCCATAAAAGCTACAAATAGATGCTATTTTTATGTTTTTATTTAAAACTGAACTGTATTACCTCCAGGAATAGATTCAGGGGCAGAGTAACTATAATAGGTTTAGTGGTATGAAGATTCAGCGTAGGTAGAGCGACATTTTACTGAAATGTGAGTCATGTGACCACAGTGTTGTTCAGATTCTATTGCTATGGTTTGAGAATAGATGAATTTATCCATTTGCATCGCAGGTAACGAATGGGAGGAAGGCTGCTACTAAATACACCTGAGACTCGAGAGTAGAGAGTGATCAACCATCGCCGAGCATTGCTTCTGCTGAAACTCGGTTTGGATGACAAGAATAACGTAATCAACTACCGAGCCGGCACTACCACCGAACCGGCAGGTTTTCAGACTATCTATCAGTATTTGAAGCTTTTTAACCGCCAACGCCATTAAATTGAATTATTAAATACATGAGGAAATAGCTATTTACTAGGGCAATTCCGAATAGTATGCCCAACTATCCCACAGCCACTGCAGTGTTGAGGAGCTCGTCGTCTAGGCACAGGTGTAGGTTCCTCAGACTGCTCATTAAGTTGTATATCAAGCTGCTGAACACGATTTTCACCTTCCTGCACCATTAAAAGTCTATCATTTCCTAT